>JAPMNP010727729.1:0-10958 GCA_029874935.1 Atherina boyeri
CACACACACACACACATATAAATATACATACATACATACATACATATAAATATATATATATATATATATATATATATATAAATTGTACATTTTAAAAGGTGATCTATAGAACCTTCTCGAAAAAAAATATATATTTTCTAAACAATAATACACCCACAGAACGTCTAACGGGGTGTCAGATAAAAATGTTAATTTTGGAGAAAAATACATTTTTTTTCCAAAAATTATGTTTTCATATCTTTTTATGGGTCAGAAAAACATAAATATTTTCCTTTGGTTGCATCGCCCCTTCGACAGCAAGTGTCTCTCATCAACAGCATCAGGCCGTTGATATCATAAGAAGTCGAGTGCACAGGATGCCAGGTCGTTTGCTAATCAGCATTTTGCGATCTAAACAGGTTTTACACTGTGTTTACACAGTGTGTAATGGCGTCATATGGCACACAAGAAAGAATCCCATACATTACCATGTAAGACTATTTGCTTGACATCACGGCAGACTACATAATCACGGCTTCTCCCCGCGGACATTTGCCGAACCGGGCCACCGGTGCAGCTGACGGTAGGATCAATAACGGCTGAGTTTGAAAACACCGACTACAGACCGGGAGGAACAAAAGTTCTATAGATCACCTTTAATGACCTGCAAACCAACCTTCAGCTTTGTGGATGTACTCTGCTCACTCTTCTGAGGGATAGGCTTTGCATTAGAAAAACTAGCTATCAACTCATTTTCTATATAAGAAGTATTTGTTGAAGAAGAAGCAAATGATGATGATGATGAAACACCAATCTTGGCAAGCTCTGCCAGTACAACAGGAACAAGAGTTTTAACCATGGTCTCCAGGTTAGGCTGTTCTGGAGGAGACTGGACACCTACAGTAACAGGACAAATAATAGTTTCAATCTCAGTTTTGTATTTGACAATCCTGAAAAAGTTTCTAGTCATCCAGGAACCACATAATCATAGATAAATATCACTAGAAAGAGTTGTAATCATTTTTCAGAAAAAACTCTGCCCTCCTTCATCTTTTACAGCATTAAATTGTGTTTGAAAGATGAAGCTGCCGTTTTCAAACCTGATGCTTCCATCCGCTTTCTGGTCAGTCTCTCTGTACTGCTCGACTTCTTTCGTTTATGGAGAGCCTGTTCAGTGGATGATCGTCTCTTGCGGCTTTTCCTCGATGACCGTTTCCTCTTACTTCTATGTGATGGAGATCGTCTCTCATGGCTCCTTGAACGCGATCGATAATGGGAGGAGGTAGGGTGATCATACCATGGTGAGAGAGAACGAGAAAGCGACCTAATAGAAATACATATCAAACTAATGTGAAAATATTCTAAGCCCAGAAGTCCTAGCATTTCACAATGCACTGATAATTTTTTCATTTACTGAATTTTTCATGTCAGAATCAACATTTCACAGACCTATGGCTGGATCTGTGTGACAGCTGTGATTGGCTGCTGTGTTTATTTCTTCTACACTCTGGACTTTTGTAGTGACAGGGACTGGGTGAGCGCGAGCAGGAATGGGAACTGCAGGTGGATTTGTCCCTTCCTTCTTCTACTTTGCGGCGGTGATGTGGGCTGTCTGAGCAGGAACTGGAACAGCTGTCATGCCTGGTTCTCTGGGAAGCCTGCTCAGATATTGGGGCTGAATGCTTGGCATCTTTACCTGGAAAACTAGAAAGAACAATGAACAAAAGCAGAAGTGAATAATAAACAAGTAAAAAAAAACAGGCTGTTACACCCAAGACATATGCTTCTTTATGGCCCCAGAGATACACATGGGGAAAGACCTTATGTATTTGAAGCAATGGCATGTAAAGGGAATTCACAAGAACGACGACCTGCACTTATATGAAGTTGTGTTTATCTCTGAGCTTGAACAAAAATATGCTTGAGAAAGTAAGAAGAAATTTAGGAAATATTTACAAATCAGAGACTACATCACTAAAGTTAATTGTGGATCAGAAGCCAGTTTTGGATTTTTGGAATCACCTTGTACAGCGCATGGAGTGCTCTGTTCCATAAGCTCTTAAGGATGGACATTCTGGTTAATAACGTGCTGGAAACGCCAAACAGAGAAAATAATATTTCTCTGTGTATTTTATTTAACAAATAGAAAAATGGCTGGGAACTATGACACCGAAATCACCAAAACTGTCTTGTGGTGGATCATACAGATTGATGTACTAGAGGACCCCCTCGAAAACGAGATGTCTCATCTCAAGGGGTTAATCCACCAAATAAAGAAATGTTAAATACAGAACTATCAAATTTATCAAAACATGACCTTAAAGTAAGAAATGTTGCAATAGTTACTGCTGCCAGAGTGATCCTCTCCAGAATGCAAAAAAGTATTTGACAGTTAGAAATACTGTGTTATGCACAAACGCTGGACAGACGTTCCCATGGGGTTGAAGGTTTTACGAGGTCCTGGAATAGTTTCCTTGCAGAGAAATGTGGCCTAATGCATGCGTAATGAAATATTGCTGTGTTTGCCAATTTAGTTTAATTTCAACTAACCATTTTCAGTTTAATCGCTATGATTCAAAATGTACACTTAACATTGGATAGCAAACATGTAAATGTAATTATGGTACTGTCTGTTTTGTTTTGACAATTAAACTTAAAGGTGATCTATAAGAACTTTTTCATAAAAAAAGATACTTTGTAAACAATAACACACCCACAGAACATCTAAATGGGTTTAGAATAAAAGTGTTTATTTTGGAGAAAAATAAATATTTTGTCCAAAAATGATATTTTTATATTTTTTTATGGGTCCTAAAAACGGAAATATTTTCCTTTGGGGCCTCGCCCCCCTAGACCGCAAGTGTCTCTCAGCCAACAGCATCAGGCCGTTGATGTCATAAGAAGTGGAGCGCACGGGATGCCAGATCATTTGCTGATCCGCATTTACTACCGTCCGCTTTTTGCGATCTAAACAGGTTTTACACGGTGTTTACACAGTGTGTAATGGCGTCATATGGCACACAAGAAAGAATCCAATACATTACCACGCAAGACTCATCGCTCGACTTCACGGCAGATTGTATAATCACGGCTACTCGCCCGCAGACATTCGGCGAACCTGGCAACCGGTGCAGCTGACGGTAGGAGCAAGAGCGGTTGAGTATGAAAATGCCGACTACTGACCGGGAGGAACAGAAGTTCTATAGATCACCTTTAAAATAAAAAGTTCAATCAAAAAAAAAAATCCTAAAAAGGAAAGATAAGGAGTTGGATGCTCCACAGCTATTGTGGTTGAAGATGAATAAATTCACCTTTGCCGTAGAGGTACTTTTCCATTCCAATCTGGGTATCTGTGGAAAATTCAAGCACACCTACTTAAAAGATCCAAAATGTGGCTCATCCACAACAAAAGGGCCTTGGAAATGAGAAGCAAGTTTAATTTCTGTAGACTAATCATACAAATAAAAAAATACAGGAAGCAGATGCAAGAACCTGCTTCTAAAGAACACATTAGATCTGACACAGTCATATGAAAGCACTATGAAAGTTTAAAAGAAAAGAAGACCGACTGTTTCCGGAGGATTTTGCAGTTCTCAATGTGTAGGCCATTATTCTGGTGGAAGATCCAATCCTAGGAGTCACAAAAAAGAAATGTTTAATCTTCACCATCATCACAACTGTCATCAGCTTCAGTGGTTCAGTGATCTTGTTTTGTGACTGACAGCACTTATTTTACCAAACTTCACAGCGATATTAAAAAGTTCTTTAAGTTCTTCACCAATCACATTTCAGCAAAAGGGGCTGTGACATTAGCCAGTAGCTAGAAGGTTAAGCAGTGTTAATAAGCATGAAATCCAATTATGATAAAATGACCAATAAACACTAAGAGCAACAAGTCTCCTCTATGAATAAATACAGGAGTTGAACATTTGTCAATACCTAAAACAATCATGTCTTCTTGGGCTCGAAAGCTTTCAAACAAAATGTTCTCAGGTTTGCTGAGAATAATCTGGGCTGAGGTCAGGTTTGGATTATAAAAAAAACACAGATGCAACCCTAAACAACTGTGGTAATAGTAATGCTAAGAGTGTAAACCTACTAGGGATGGGCGATATGAACCAAAATTCATATCTTGATATTTTTTACCCGGGTCTTGATAGTATGTCTCGATATAATTTTTTTTGGTTTAAGTAACCGGAGACATTCATTCAAACAAAATAAATAAAAAAATATTTTCAATGAGCCTAACAAAAATAGTTAAAATGTTAAAAAAAAAGTTGTGTCTTTACTAAAAGTTCTTCCTAGTGTGTTGTGCTGTTTAAACTTATTCTGTGTAAATGAGTTAACAAGTATACAAGCTAACGAAAAACAGCATTAGCTACTTATCACTCTTGATCCCAGGTACCAGCTAAAAAAGTAGCTATTGACCGTCCTAAAAAGTTGCTTAAAGTCGCTATATGATGTGATCGTATGTTTGTGAGAGAGAGGCAGACAGGAAAAGGAAAAACATGGAAAACAGCAGCTCTGCCACTGTAAATTCAAACTCACTTGATAGAAATTATATTTCCTCTTTCTATTTTTTCGTGTGCTACAGGTCTCAATACATTTGAAAATGCCGATATACCGCCCAGCCCTAAAACCTGCATTTATTTTTCAGGAGCAAAACTGCAATGTGATGTTACAAAGGGAGGAAAATCAGCAAAGGCAGACAGTGCTAATGAAACTGATAACTGATTCCATTTGGTAATTTTTTTTTTTTAGGAGACAATGGCCCTCATTTATCAAACGCAGAAAAGGGTGTATATTTTGGGTGTATATTCCAAATACGCCAGATCCAGCGTGGGATTTATGAACGTGTGAGATTCAAGCGTAAGCACGTGCAGGTGTTGTTAATTGCGGCGGCTGAAAACGATCGTATTTACGAAAGTCACGCCTATAAATATTCAGCAACCGCTTCTTCCACGCCTTGTTTTTGCGACATAGCTGGACGAAACACGACCAAGATTGTAAAGAAGAAGAACTTCATGGATCAAGAAATACAAGTTATAAGGGGGGAAATGGAAAAAAACGCCAACTTATATTGTTTGGAAGCCTCAAAAGTGGCATGAATGGGGCTCAATAAAATAAAATCCGGAAAAGATGAGCACATCTGTAAACAACGTGTGACACGCGTTCCTGAAGAGAAGTTGATACATATTTGTTTAAAAAGAAATATAGGCTATATTATATCAAACAGTTTCCAGGCTACAGGATTATTGGGCCAATAGTTAGAATGTGCATTTTTGTTTACAGGTTAAACAAATGGAGCGATTTGAAAATAACTAAAAAGGCGTGTAGCAGCCCTTACAAATAAAAAACAAAAAAGTACACAGCAAATCGGTGGAGGACCGAGCAGGCCAGGATCATGTGGCACACTTTCTCCGGGGAGTATAAGACCTTAACCCCTGCATCGTATCGTGTCCCAGGCATAATTTTGCCAGAGTGGGAGTGTTTATGGTTTTCTAAATCTTGAATTTTATGCATGTTTTTTGCTTGTTATTGAGATGGGTGTAAATTTACACCACCTCCCGATTTTGTGCGCACCGTACGCTCACTTCCAGATTGATAAATGCCGAAAAGTGTAAATTTTTTCCGTACACCTCATTTACACCCTGATTTGGTCCTACACAAGTTTGATAAATGAGGGCCAATATATTAGCTTTGCACCATAAAAATCTCTTAATTTCACATCAATTTACTGTAGTCTCTACAATCACTTCTGACCAACAACTTTTCATCATTTGTCTGACAGTGATATTGAAAATGTAGTTTTATGTTAGTTTAATCAAATGTAAAATCAGATATTTCAACCTGAAATTACAGAGAAAACATTAAGAAATAATTGAAATCACTGAAACATTTTGGGACAGAATATTTAGAATATTTGATTAGAAATGCATTAAAAGTTCTCCTGAAGTTTCCAATGGAAAAAAGGCGGCATCTTTCTAGCATTAAAAGATAAAATACTGCTTTTTATATAAAACACTTAGACAAAATACTTTGTGAACATAAAACTTTCTAGTCCTCCCAGATAGAAAGTAAGGCATTTTACACTTAGTATCAATTAATAATCCCTCCAATATTGCATCAGAAAACAGAGAATGATTAATTTGCATTTTCTCTGAGATGAGAAATGGGAGGCAGAACCTCCTGAATGTGCACTCTTTGTGCAAGACATTCACCAATACTAATTTAAAGTGCTACACAGTCTTCACTTTTCTAAACCTGAACTGGCCAGATGATTCCCTAATCTTAAATTTCATCTATGATAGGCATAAACAAATCCCTGCAACCATCCAACTGGCACTTATCTAAACTCGCTCTTTTCTAGTCATCATTCTTTGATGCAATTTCTAATGCTTATGTTTCCAACAATTGCACCATTCAGTGCAGGGATGGGCAATTCTGGTCCTTGATGGCTACTGTCCTGCAACTTTTACATTTTTCCTGTTTTTATGCACCTGATTCAAGTTAAATTGATCCAAAAGCTTGTTGAGATCTGCACAATGATCCATTAATTTGAATCAGGTGTGTTGCAACAGGGGGTACTTCTAAAACGTGCATGATAGAGGCCTTCAAGGACTAGCGTTATCCATCCCTGTTTTGGTGTAATCCTGGCTCAAACTGACATTAACTTTCCCACTCGGCTATAGACGGCCATTTCCTCCTCTTCTCTGGTGGCCAGGGGCCTCATTTATAAAGCTGGCATATGAACAAATCTGGCGTACGCCAATTATAGTCAACCTTTGACATTAATAGAAACCCAATTTGCCGGGAAAATTGACTACATCTACGGCAACTGGCGTACGCCAACCCTGGCATTTGCTCGATAGGTGGAGAAACAGGAAACTGCAACACCAATGGCAGAAGAATAAAACCAAAGAAATTATGAGAAATAGGAGACATTACATTTACTTATAGCTTATATTAAAGTAATTTGGAAAAACAAACAATCAGGATGTACAAAAGAAACAGATGCATGTTATCAAATAAGAACCTCAACCACTAAAATGTTTGGTGATTGTGAAACAAAATCTACGTGTTACTATCAGATCTATTCCCAGCTAAATAATGAGGCAGACAGAACGCTGCCATACAGATTAAGTTCTGAAAGAATAGTTACAATTAAAATAACGTGATCGTCGTGTAAAAGTGCTCATCAGTTAGGCTACAATCTGGCAATTTCCCCCACCTGTGTCTGTTCAGTAAAATAAGTTATGGGTGGATATAAGAAGGCACGCACCCCAATGCGTAAAGACGCACAATGCCTGGCACTGCTGGAGGATATGGAGGCTACATGTTCCTTCTCCGGAACCGCAAAGCACAAAGAAACATGCCATACGTGTCGTGGAACAGGCCATTGGGCTGCTGAAGGGAAGGTGACAGTGCCTCGATGCCAGAGGAAGGAACCCGTTTGCACACGCCCTCACTATCTTACACACCTGTGCTGCTACATAGCATGGCATTAAAGGAGAATAATGACCACCAGCTTTTCCCGCCTTGTGGGTGAGCTGCAGCATTCCATTTCCTCCACTTGTGGTGCACACACTACCCTTGGAGAGCAATGCGCTTTTTTGGCCCCACATTAATCTCTGACCACTTCGGTTCTATTGTTTAAAAAAAAAAAAAAAAAGAAAGAAGAAAAAAACTCTGACACTGCCCGGCGCTCCATTGACACTCCAGTGACGGCGTTGACATCTGTCCACTGCTGCCACCCTTTATGGCACTGGTGACGCTCAAGCTGTGCCTGCCAAATAAACGTTTTTACATTTTGCAACATGATCTCTCAGGATCTCTGTCTTAAATTCTGATAACGCCACTTCTTTACTCTTTTCCTCTCTCAAGCCATCATGGAATTTATATTGATGAATATTTATCAGGGGTGTTCACCTCACCTGATAAATCATATGGGCGGAGCAAGGCGTTCCTCCAGGTGTGCCACCTTTAGAGTTGATTCTGATTCATGAACGGAAACAGGCGTAGGACGTGCGTGCGCACACTTATAAAATCGGAAAGTTTTTGTTCACCGCACTTCCTGTTTACCATACGTACAACCGCCGGTAGTGTGCTTTCCTATGCAATGCTTTATAAATGAGGCCCCAGGAACTAAATCATATTCAAATAAGAGGAAATACCTCCACCACACAATCAATGGATAACAAAAACAAAACAAAAAAACAACTAATTCAGAAAAAGAAAATGAAAAAAAAAAAAGCAGTCACCCACCCAAATGCTTCAGCAATAAATTCAACAAGACCTGGGACCTGCTGAAAATTTACCTGGACTGGAATAGAGATTTCATGATTTAATTTGGATCTGTTCCGTCTTAGTCAATCCTAATGTGAGACAAGTGGTTTTTAATTTCTGTTTGCAGGGATCAGTCATCATCTTGTAAAAATCTCAAACATATAGGAAATAAAAATCCATTTTACATCTAATAACTTACAATTTCATAAATCAAGAGCAAACTGTATTGCAGTCTTCAACTCACCTTCATATTGGCAAAGTCTTTGTAACAAAGAGAACAGGTATGTGGAAACAATGTGGGTGTGACTGCAGCATAGTCCTGCATCATGGCTGGTGATGGCAGTCCCTTGAAGACTCCTTGCTTGCCTAAAGGCAGCCTGATGGAAGGGGCCTGCAGCATATGAATGTAATCGATTTGGCTTGGGATAGGTGGCGGTAAAGGTGGAGGAACCGTGACAATCCTGGGGTTGATAGAAGGTGAAGGAACTGGTCGGGGAGCTGATACTGGCTGTTTTGGCACTTTGTCCTGCTGCCTCTGAATCTGCTTTGGCGCCATGTCCTGCGGTTGTGTCTGCTGCTCCTTCATCTGCTTATGAAGGAGTTTTCCTCGTGGTGGACCTTTACTCTGATCATTTGTGCTATTGTTAAGTTGATTACCAATGGGTACAAGACCAACTACATGAGGGTATACACCACCATCCGGAGTACTAGATGGCTGGGTATTTGACATTAACTGAGAATTTGACACTTTTTTTAAAGGAAGAAAGTTTTGAGCACTGACAAATTTCTCGCCAGGCTCTTTCTGTTTCAGAGAGAAAGGGTTTAAGATTGGTTTGGAAGTCGGGTGTGGCTGCATCTGCACTTGTTTAGTTTGATCGCCGCTATGAGCCACAGAGCTCTTCACTGAACTGAGACTGGTGGCAAAACCCATCTGATTGGGAGAACCCAAGGTACTTTTCCTCTCTGTTATACTCTCTCTCAGTGGTTCTCTGCTGTGGCTGCTACTACTGGACTTGTCCTTCAGCACTACATGGTCACTTTTACCAGTGTCACTCTTATCCTCAACCTCTGCTGTGCATTTCTCACTAAACCTAAAGTCAGTTGTTTTACATGGTTTAAGCCCATCATCCTGTGGCACTCTCGCTCCTTCATACCCACTCGTTATGTCCATTCTCCTCGTGCTTGTAGTGGGTTGTGATTCAAAGTAGGGTTCTGACTGAGCTGCTGTTGCTCTCTTGGCTTTCTGAATGCGAATTTGGTGCAATATGAAAGGCAGGTTCTCAACAGTGGTCTGGTCGTCAGGGTAAGAGAGAAGATGCTCCAAGTCCTCTTTTTCAAGTCCAAAACGCAGAAGAATTTTCGAGGCCAATTCTGGCGTATACCTGGGATGAATGGACTCAGGAGATGCGGGTTGGTCTGTTACGGCACCCTCATTACCTTCCAAGCCTGGAATGGACTGCATTTCATGTTCACTGGAGATATCAATCCTGCTGTCACTGGTCCTTGGAGGGTCAAATGCAGCAGATGAATCAAATTTGGACTCATTCTCTTTAGTTTTTTTGCAGTTTGACAAGCAGTCCAAGGTTACGTGGGCACTTTCAAAATCAGAATATCCATGTCCTTGAGAGTCTGAGGATGTCACTAGTCTACCTGAGGATGGAAACTCTCCTCTTTGAGTGCTGGCAAATTGAGTACTTTGACCTACACAGGGTTTCCCAACATCTGCTCTGGCTCTACTAACAAACAAGTCTACTGACCCCCCATCTATTGTGGCCCTACCCTGTTCAGGCTTGGAGTTCAAATTTTTTCTTTGGTTCCCAGAAACAAAGAGATTATACAATGGATTGGACATAGTGGTAGTTATCTACAAATGATTGAGGAGATCGATAGTCACAGCAGTTGGGAAAACAAATTTCCAGGTGTCTGCTGTCACACTTGTGGCTTGGCTACCAACAGCACTTTAATACATTTGTGAATTTTTGGATGAAATAACAAGGATGCAGCTTGCACATCAAACCAGTAACAATATACTGGCTATAAAACTGGGCCTCGTCGGACAGTGAGCCTTAGAGCAGAACAGTAGTTGCTATAATCCAGTAGCATAACAATCTGAGAATAAAAAGAGAAAAAGAAAACATCAAGGTCAATGAAAAGAACTGAGATCTAGCGTCATGAATTAACTTGTGATTTTTTCCAGTGACAAACAAATCCCCTATTATTTATTATATATGAACATTTTTAATCACGATTAATCGCATAAATGTTTGCAATTAAATCGCATTGTTACGTGCAAAATGTCCTTTTCTTTTAAAACGACTGCTATATTGAAAAAATGCAGTAACTTCTGGTTTCCAAACATGAAACAAAATACTGCTTTTAGCAGCAGTTTTGTGTGTACACATTATACCAGTTAAAATATTTCTGGTAAATCTCATCTTAAATAATGTAACAAAATGAAGCATTTGTGACAAAGATGGATGAAAATTGTAGGATTTACAAATTAAAAGTTGACAGTCTGCCTATAAATTCTTTAACTTTGCATTCTTAGCTCTATTGTTTAGTTTAACGCGACACAGCTTTCATCTGATAACTAAAGAAAGATTTTGTCCAAGTTCTGTTTTATGTTCATCCTGGAGACACCAGGAACTCCCCAGGAGGACAGACTGAGCTGCTCTGAGATACATTAGCTTCTG
>JAPMNP010727732.1:0-11782 GCA_029874935.1 Atherina boyeri
AACTAAGTGCAGAAATGCTCCTTAAAGAGCTGGGTCTTTAGCTTTCTCTTAAAAGTAGGAACAGATGCCGCGGATCAGACAGAGTTTGGAAGGTTATTCCACCATCGGGAAACTGAGGAGGAAAACAGTCTAGCTAGTGATTTTCCTCCACGTTGTGATGGAAGCACCAGTCGTCAGCTGGAGGTTGATTTCCTGTGATGTTTGTTTGATTTTCCGAAACAAAGAAGTCTCTTTTTATAAGTCAAGGTTGAGTTTGTAGAGTTTTGTTTGATCGACTGGTTAATGAATGATTTCCACGTAGCTGGACAAATTTATCAGTGAACCTGTTTTAACACATTACCTGTGCATTAATGTGTTATTTTACTTTTCTAAAGCTTTAAGTTTAATATTGAATAATTCCTATAAATTACAACATGTTTTCTTTTGTGGAAACATTTTTTCCACTGTTTTGTGTTGGACTGAAGTTTTTTCGTTTCTACTTTGCAGACATCGAATGTGCAAAGAGTTACGCCAAAATGGCTGAAACTGCAAAGACACTCGCAAGTCAACAGGTGAGAATATGTTTGAGACTAGATTCCACCTTCTTCTTCTTCTTCTTCTTCTTGTTCTTTCTTCTTTCTTCAGCTTCTTGTTTTTTTCTTCTACTCAATCTGCTCTTTCTTTTTCATCCTCGTCTTCTACTCTCTTATTTTTCTTTGTTCTTTCTTTTCTCATTTTTTCTCCTTCTCATCTTCTGCCTCCTCTTCTTCTGCAGCACTTTCTCCTTCCTCCTCCTCCTCTTCTCCTTCTTTTACATCTTCTTTTCCATATTCCTTCTTCCCAATATCATTGTTGCTACGGTTACCTTTTCATAAAGCATCTTGACATGATCATTTTTTTTTGTATCATTTAAGGAGTTTATGCCATTCCGTGAGATTTACACGACTGCTTTCAAAAACGATGCAGAATACAGTCAGCTGGTCCTCCACACCGCTGCAGTCCTCCAGAGCAACAAGTTCATGCAGGTATTTAATCAAATCACCTGCTGCGTCTCAGAATTGGGTCTTTGTGTGAGACTGAGTGAAGGAAACGGGAGGTCTTAGTGGTTGTGTTTGTGTTTCTCTGCAGCCTCTGCTGGCCAGAAAACATGAGCTGGACAAACTAAGAAAAGAGGTCAAAGAGCAGTGGCAGAGAGAGCAGAAGAAGATGGTGAGTCGATGTTGCTCTGAACAGAGTTGGAATCATTTTAATCCTCATAATTAACTTTAAGTGTGTTTTTTTTGTAAATAATTCTGTTTCCATGTCCAGCATGAGGCAGACAGCGCTCTGAGGAAAGCTCGGCTGCTGCAGGCCCAGCGGCAAGAGGAGTATGAGAAGGCCAAGGTGTCCACCAGCCGTCTGGAGGAGGAGCAGACGGGAGGAGGAGGAGGAGCAGCAGCAGCCAAACAGCTGGAGAAGAGGCGCAGGCTGGAGGAGGAGGCCCTGCAGAAGGTACAACGCCATCTTTGGAGCAGAATGATGGTTTTCCTAACCAAAGATCCGATTCAGTGTTTTATTGTGTTTGGTAGGCGGAGGAGGCCAGGGAGCACTGCAAAGCCTGTCAGGTGGACGTCGGCGTGAAGAGAGTGGATCTGGTGAACACCAAGAGCGAGATCATCACCCAGATCCGGGAGATGGTCTCCCAGTGTGACCTCACCCTGAAGGCTGTGAGTTTCACGTCTTCCCCCAGCGATGCTTGAACCACAGAAATGACTCCCCACATCCTGATGGATCGCTGATCGTTTTTGTTTCAGGTGACCGTCAACTGGTTCCAGCTCCAGCAGGCCCAGGTTGTGTCTCTGCCCGTCAATCACCAGAGCCTGTGTGAAAACGCCAAGCTGTACGAGCCCGGCCAGCGCTACATCGAGTTCGTCAGGAGTCTGCCGACGGACGGCCCTCGCCTGGAGTCGCACTCGTTTGATTCGCCCGCCACTCAGAACGCGGGGTGAGTAAATGGACTTGTCGCACACTGAGCGAGGTGAAGCCTCTGGAAATGACTGTGGCCACCTGGCTCGCCATCATTTTAATAAACTTTGACACTTCACACACTCCGACTGAAGAAAGTGGGGGAGGTGTGACGGGGGTTTCTAATTTCCTTTGAAGTGGGTTTGGTTAAAAATAGTCAGTTTCCTTTTTTGAGAAGGTTTTGTTGACACAGGTTTGTGGTCTCACACAGAAAAACACACACATACCAGACAGATGGGAATAAGAGCAAGCTTTGTTCTGCTCTCCCCCCCTCCCCTTGCTCTGATCCCTCTGATCAAAAGCATTCGGCTTGGGACAGAGGAAATGAAACACACACCCACGCTCACGTGCACCCACAGAGCTGCTCCCTCAAAGCTTAAATATAGAGCACTGACCCACTTCGTCCTAACTGTGGGACACTTTGCTCAACAATGGGGGTCATTGTTTGGAGATCAGTGTGTGTCAGTTAATCATCATTATACTTTAATTAACTGTTGATTCTTCCTGAACTCATTCCCGACCCAATTTGCATAATTTACAATCCGGTCCTGCAGCAGAGGAGGGAATCCAGCTCCTGAAATTCTTTTATTTCTTTTTGATTATTCCTTAAAACTTTGCTCGATCTCTGGTACCCCCAAGTACTTTCACTTATATCATCAATAATCTTTCAGTCTTTCAGGAACGGTAGCAGTTTGAATTGTCTTGGACAAGAACTGTGCTAAAAAAATAAGCTTGCCTTGTCTAGTGTGTAACTCTGAAGTAAATTATCATAGATAGTTTACTCTTTTGGTGATCTACGCAAGTTTTCCAGACATTTCTATCCCGTCCAGGAGATTTCAGACCAGCCACATCATTAGGTGTTTATTCAGAGAGACTATCTGGTGAATCCACCATGATGATCCATGATAACACCATTATTTATCACATTTTCATCATGAAGAAATATCACAATCAAAACTATGTTGCTAAGAGACGTTTATTTTGACCTAGAAATGATGATGAAGCTACTTCCTGTCAAACTTTCTACAAATCAGAGAGCTTAAATTGACAGTAATGTCCAATCAGGAGCAGCCAAAGATCAACAAGAGCAGAAAGTTCTATGTGTGTCTGAAAAGCAGAAAAAAAAATGCCCCCCTAGGGCTGGAATAAAGCCAAGATGTTTTTGATACACTGTGGCGCAAAAGTTGTGGTTGGTTTTTTGAGGATAGTAGGCAAAAAAAATGGCAAAACATCTTGGATTTTTATGGGTTAAAGCATCTTTAATAAATATCCACATCTACAACGTATTCTCCTGCACAAGAATCTTTTATTTATTTTTTTTTTGTTGTTATTTTCTGACTCAGAGTTCCGTTCAACAAGCGTTTGCTGACCGGCAGCCACTCCTCCCACAGTAACCTGTCCCAGACCTCTGTAACCTCCGACATCCTGGGTGGAGACGACGCAGACGGTCAGACCAATAACCAACATGCCAAGATCGCAGAAAGACGCTCCAATGGCAGCGCTGACATCCAAGGTAGAGGTCTTGATTAGAACTCTGACTCAAAAAAAAGAAAAAAAAACTCAGACTCAAACTGGGTTCCCAAGATATTTATTCATCTTTGATGCTGTAATTCGCTTTATCCAGCACTCCGGATTCAGGGCCCATTTCGCCCCTGGGCTTCGAGCAATCAGGGCGGAGGGATGTGCAGCGACTCAGAAAGTGCCGGAGGGAGCAGCGAGTCAAGGTCCATGGACTCACCGACTGCAAGTCCAGGTAAGACCAGGAGGACAAGGAAGAACAATAAAGTCTCCATCATCGTTCAGAGTGTGAACGATGGCATTAATCCTCATCAGGCTCTTAATGGGGCTCATCAGAAAGTGCAGATGTTTATTAAAGTGGATGTGGAGCCAATCATCGATGATAAGCCACACCTTTTGTCACCTGCTTTATTAAATCCATCAGCCTCTCTCTGAGCCTCATTCTCTGCAAAAACTGAACACAGAGATGCCATATGACTGCCAGGATGTGGACTTACATGTGTGTCCTGCCTTTTTGTTCAGGGGACTTCAAGAGGAGATTACCCAGAACCCCCTCCACCGGCACCATGTCGTCGGCTGATGACCTGGACGACAGGGAGCCTTCTTCACCCTCCGATAACTGTGAGTCAGGCAGAATTTACTTTTAAATGTGTTTTATTGTTTGTCATTAAAGCTCATTTATGTTTCTTGTTTTTGCTGTTTAGGTTCCAATGAGATGGTGATCGAGACCGCCAGCTCCCCCGGACCCTTCAGGAACACCCACATGTCCAAAGCAGCCCAAACCCACAAGCTGAGGAAGCTTCGAGCGCCCTCCAAATGCAGAGAGTGTGACAGCCTTGTGGTGTTTCATGGAGCTGAGTGTGAGGAGGTAACCTTGGATTCCTTTATTTTTATTTATTTAACAAAACTGGTTCTGGCCACAACCCTCTGTTTGGACCCGAAGTTGAAGAGAAAGAAAGCCAAAGTCTCACAACAGCTTCTTTGTCAGTCATGTCGAGCAAAAATCTGAAGGAACAGAGGAGAGAAAAGCTGCCTCTCCCCTCATCAAAACATCTGAATGAGGAAATAAAAAAGGGAAAAAGTTGAAACTTGCCTCGGTTTGTCCTCCGAGACCAAACCCACCAACTGTTTGCGTTCAGGAGGGCGGGCAGAAACTGAAGACCCTTTGTTCGTCTTCTGAAGAGTCCTCTCCATCGTCCCTGTTTGCCCCCATCGGTGCTGACTTTAGATCAAGTTTCTGTCCAAATGTATTCAATACACTGAATAAAACAATATCAGAGTGGTTACTGGGAAAAAACGAGTTATGTAACACTGGTTTGTGCAGCCAAACACAGTTTTTTTTGTGTGTGTGTGCGTCTGAAGTTCATCCTGCAGTTTCTGCTGCTCTAGAGGGAAAAAAAGTAATTTTATCTGTGTTTAAAGCTGTGAAATGTGTGTTTTCAGTGTTCGTTGGCCTGCCATAAGAAGTGTCTGGAAACTCTGGCCATCCAGTGCGGCCACAAGAAGCTCCATGGCCGACTTCACCTGTTTGGCATCGACTTTACACAGGCGGCCAGGAACAGTCAAGATGGAATCCCCTTCATCGTTCGAAAGTGTACGTCGGAGATCGAGAACAGAGCGCTCAACATCAAGGTATTTTTTACTAAAATGAGAGATGTGATCAGAGGATTATTATTGACATTTAACAATTTAGACTTACGGGACGTCACATGGCGGTCACATGGTTGCCCAGAGTTTGTGGTGAACCTGTTCTTGATTTTTTTTTTTTTTTATTATAATCAATTTTGGATGCTTCAGTTGTTCAAAACATAAAACTGATTGAGGTTATTTCATGAAGTCATGGAAAAGGGAAAGCGAGCCAAAGATTTTCTTAAAAGGCATAAAAGAGTGTTTTTTTTTTTTTAGTTGAGATCAGAAGGAGCCGAGTCAAATCATGCTAGAGTCTGCAGTGATAACCTGGTTAAAGGTTTGTAAATCACTGTTGTTCACTTGGTTAGGGTCCTTCTCTGTTAGCTTCTGCTGTGTTGTAGCTGAATTACAGCTCATGGGTGATAAACGTTTTAGCTACTTTCCTGTCTTACTCATCAAGATTTTGCTTGTTAAATCGGAAGATGATGACAACATGACCATGACCTCCACCAGGATGTTCTGGCAATCTTTATGATGAAGACTACTCAGACTCGGATCATATGCATACAGTTATCCAGGCCATGGTGGAAATAAAAAGCCCCTTGCTATAAAAACAATGCTATAAAACCTCCAAAATGTGGTTTTACAGGAGCAGAATCAATGTAGGGATCACCATGAACGGTTTTAATCCCCACTGTCTTCATGAATAAGTTCTAGACTTTTTCCATGTTTTTTCTGCTGAAGCATCAGATAGTTCCAGATATCAGGGAACTGAACTTATTAGACAAATTAAATCAAACACCCATCTGTCCTAGTAGATGACAATGATGTGTTTGCTGATGGAAACATGCAGCGGTTTTGATTGGTGATGAGTTTTTTTCCCCCTGGGAATTCAGAAATTCTGACATCAGAGATAATTGCACCATTTGATATTCACATGCAGAATAACCTGCTGTCAGACTAAAAATGCCATTTTGTGTGTGTGTGTAAGTGTGTGTGAGAGGGGAATTTGCAGCAGAGTAAAATTTAAAACCTGACTTTTAGAAACCAGAATTAAATATTTAAACAATATTAACAGTTTGTGTGTATTTTCTACTGACGTTGACCCTGTTTGAGTTTTCCGTTGAATGAATGGAGTTTTTTGCGCTCTGAAGGGAATCTACCGCGTGAACGGTGCCAAGTCTCGGGTGGAGAAGTTGTGCCAGGCGTTTGAGAATGGGAAAGATCTGGTGGAGCTGTCTGACCTGTATCCCCACGACATCAGCAACGTACTCAAACTGTACCTGAGACAGGTGGCCGTCTGGGATCTGTTTTTCAGCTTTATTCTCCTCTGTTTCTTTTTCTTTCATGTTTCATGTGTTCATTTGTTTCTCTTTCTCTCCAGCTTCCAGAGCCGCTCATCCTCTTCCGTTACTACAACGAATTCATTGGTCTGGCCAAGGAAAGCCAGAGCATCATCGTAGAGGAACTAGAAGCCCTGCGGCTCAGTCCTAACCCTGTGAGCCCGGCTCAGGTCAGCGTGGAGCTCAACCGGGTCCTGTTCAAGATCAAAGATCTACTGAAACAGCTGCCTCCGGCTCATTACAAGACCCTCCAATTCCTCATGGAGCATCTGCACAGGCAAGGACACATCAGCTCTGGAACATGGGTATCCCAGGTTTACAAAAGGTAAAAACTGGAGTTAAAGTTTTTCTTTCTTTCTTTTCAGGGTGACTGAGTGTTCTGAAGAAAACAAGATGACGGCCAGCAATCTGGGAATCATCTTTGGGCCGACGCTGGTCAAGCCGAGGCAGGCCGACGCTGAAGTTTCCCTTTCCTCCCTTGTGGATTACCCTTATCAGGCTCTGATAGTAGAGCTCCTGATCCGACACTACCAAATGATCTTCGATGTCCCCCTCAGTCCTCTGGGCGGTACCTCCCCCACAGACGTCGATGCCCATTCCCATCCTGAAACCTGCCTCACCCAACAAGAGAAGGAGCAGAAGCTGAGGAGGCACTCCAAGTCGCTGGGAGACATCAAGGAGGTGAGTAGACGTCAGTTTATTCCCGCAGAAAGGTTTCATCTGTCTGATAGATTCCATTTTGTTCATGTCCCGTCTGTTATGGGGTTCCTCAAGGTTCTGGTCTCGACCCACTTTTATTTTCTTTTATACATTTCACCATTGGAAAATATTAGGATATGTGAAATCTATGTTCATTGTTATGCTGATGACACTCAGCTGTATTTGTCTATGAGGCCTGAGGAAACCAGTCAGCTGCAGAAACTTTGGTCTTGAGTTGAGGATATTAAAACCTGAATGTCCTGGAATTATTCATTGTTTTAAGAATTTAATTATTGTTTTTGGCTTCCAAGGACATTGCTGCCCTTTGTGGAATTATCACATAAAGACTTATCTTTTAAACCATATACTGTATCAAACAGGTTCCAGAGCAGCATTTTTTAATTAAACATTGCCAAGATTAGAATCTTTCTCTTAGTAATGCTGAGAAACTTATTCATGCTTTCATTTAGTCTAGGATAGGTCACTCTAATGCACTTTTAATAGCCCTGTGAAAATCCTCCAGATAATCCAGAATACTGCTGCCAGGAGAGACCACATATCTCCTCCTTTAGCCTCCCTTCAATGGCCTGTCAAATTGATTTATTTCGGCTGTAGCTCAGGGGAAGAGCAGTCTACCAACCGGAGGGTCGGTGGTCGATTCCAGGCTTCCCCAGGCTACATGCAGAAGTGTCCTTGGGCAAGACACTGAACCCCACACTGCCCCCCGATGTGCCTATCGGGGTGTGAATGTGTGTGTGAATGATGACATGTAGAGTAAAGCGCTTTAGATCAAAGCGCTATATAAGTACAGTCCATTTACCATTTCAATGCTTTTATTTATTTATGTGTTTTTATTTACTTTTGCTAAGAACTTTCTTATATATGCATTTATTTGTTTTGTTGTTTATTTTACGCTTTTCATAAAGCATTTTATTTGTTTTCCTCACAGCAGAGCTCCAAAGTGTATAAGAGACATTCTTCCATCATTCCTTCGTCGCATCTGTTGGCTGAGGTTCAGGAACCCTTGCCGAGCCTACACGGAAGTGACTTTGAGCCAGGTCAGTATTATTCTAGTGCATTCACATTTTTCTTCTTTTTTTTTTTTTCATACTTGAAATATGAACGTTTGTTTCTTTTTAAAGCTGATGAAGTGGACTCGGAGACCATCAATGGGGTCCCTGATGTCCCCAAGCCCGCCCTCAGTCGCTCTCATCACGTCACCGTGACCAGAGTCCAGCTGCGCCATACTCGCAACAAACTCTCCTCCCGGCCGGCGAGCTTGCCGGCAGAGCGGCTCGTCCCAGGTCATGCGGACGAGGACAACACCCAGAGCGGCTCAGACCAAGACGACAGGAGGTGGACGAGCTGCGACCAGTCTATCGTGGAGGTGGACGAGGCGGAGAACCCAAAACTGCGAGTCGGCACACGCTTCCAGAGTACGTTCATCGACACACAGACCTTACGCAGGACGTGGGACAAACAGTACAAACAGGACGCGGCTTCCAGAGCCGTCCGTCTCGCAGTCAGCTCGCCCTCCGAGAGCTCTGCAGCAGATCCCAGCAGCTTGTCAGCCTCCGTGCCTTCAACGCTGAGCCTCGGACCTGCGGTGAGCTCCGTCAGCACCATGTACTACAGCGGACCGTACACCATTGCTGTGCGACCCAGCAGGACTTTAAGAAGGGACGACAAGTTTGGCACCATGCCGACGGCTTTCAGGGCTCCCAGGACTCTCCAGCCTCCACCAGGAACTTTCTACAAACCCCCAACGGGGAACAAAACCAAAGTTCTGCAGAACTGTGCGTCAGCCAACAGCGCTGAGGAGGAGGAAGAGGAGGAAGAGGAGGAAGAGGAAGAAGAGGAAGAAGAAGAAGAGGAGGAAGAGGAGGAGGAAGACGAGGAACTGGGGATTGAGATTGAGGTGTCGGTAGATGAGCCTCTTGAGGAGGACTTGGAGGTGGAGCAGATGGCCATGTCTCAGTCTCCCAGTTCCAGCCCCGAGGAACTGGGCCAAAACCAGACCAAACCAGTGTACCAGAGACTGAGGCCGCGGCGCTTGCAGGAGGTGGAGCACAGAGAGGCTCACTTCGTTTGAGAAATCCACAAACATTCAGGAGGCACTTAAAACATGTTTATGTTCACCATGATCCACAATCCTTCAATCACACATCACGATATTTATAATTTCTTCCAAACTGTGCAATTTTTTTTATTTTTGTTTCCTTATTTTGTACAAAGTTGTCCCGGTCTCTGTCTCAGAATGTTAATGTACCAAAAAAGATGGACAGCGCACTTATCCAAGCTGTTTCAGCTGTTACATGGAGCCGCTGATTAATCATCCTCTAATAACTCAAAATGACTTTTGTTACACGCCGTCGAGTCGCCTTGTTTTTACGATGTTGAACTTGATGATGTCACTTGTATGAATGCCGCCTGTTTCTGTGCTGGCACCACGTTTCCTGCATTTTTAACATTTAAATTCCTTTGATAGCCAAAGCTGTTTTTACACCACCTGTAGTCTTTTTATCAGTAACTAAACCTGACTGGTTCTTTTGTAAGTAAGAGGAAGTGCATCATTTATTTAAATGGTATCTGTTTTTTCACAGCGAAGTTGGATGAAAGTTGAAAAGTTCAGTGGAAGAAAACAGGTACCTGAAAACAAACACACTTTTGTAACTTATTAAAATATATCTGACGACTTCCAACAAACATGTTTCTGTTGTTTTCTGTTTTTCTAACCACAATCGTCAGAAATAGAAGTTTCCTGTTTTTGTTTTGTTTTGTTTTGTTTTTTCTTGTTTTGGATACACTTCTAAATGTTTTTTTTTTTTTTTCTATTTGGTTCTTTTTTTTGTAGGTTAATTTATTTAAATTAGCTTTTTTCCCCTCTAAGCTGTTTTTTCCCCCCCGTTTTTGTAATAATTCTGGGCTGTTTATTTTTTTCTGTATTGTTTTATGCTGGTTTATTTTTCTTTTATGCTATTTTTATTTTTCTTTTGTTGTTTATTTGTTTTTTTTCTTCTACCCTAGTTTCTTTTTTTTTTCTCTCATCACCCAAAGTAAAGAATACAAAAGCTTCATATCATTTAGCTTTTTTTGGGGGGGGTGTTTGTTTTTTCCTGTTCCTGGGCTGCTTTTAGATGTTTTTATTCTTGTTTATTTTTTTATTGACTTTTTATTGAACATCTAAACATCACTTACAACGTTTTAACAGGAATGCGTTTCTTTAATTTGACCCATTTAAAAAAAACAACAAAAAAAACATCTCTGTTTAAACTATACAGTAAAAAAACAAAAACATACTGAGCACCATGCCATTTTTGTCCTGCAAGATGATACTGCATGGCTATATTGGAAGTTGTAAACATTGTTTACACGGAGCAGTAAAAGTATATACTTAAGGATTAAAGTATATTTTCTTGGACAAAATTAAAAAAAAACCAGAGGTAGAAATGGTTAATTGTGTTAGATGGACATGTCAGCAACAATACTCAGTCAGGCTGTGGTGTTTAAACCATGCCACATTGGTACTAAAGAGCCTAAAATGTGAGATTTTCTTTTTCTGACCGTTATCTATAAACTCTAGAGATGGTTGTTAGATATAAGATGAGCTTAGTCACATGTATAAATATACTCGGTGTATTGTACAATAAAATGTGTTTTTGCACCTTTTTAACCAGTGAAAAAATAAACACAGAATAAAGATGATATACATGCAAGAGGAACTAAAACAAACAAAGGGTGTGGTTCTGATGTACAGTTTGCAATTATTGTGCAAGTTTGTGCATGACCTCAGCTGCGATGGTGATTTTATAGGTGAATGGTCTCTTTTTGGATCATCTTAACCTGCAACGTTTTATATAAATGTTCCGCAGGTTGTGATGGTTCCCTCAGCTGAATGAACCCCCCGTTTAAGGGCCAGGAAATCTTTCTGTGTGCAGTTTCTAATCCAAATAGTGATACACACAAGATTCAATTCTATGTCTTCTCAATTGTATTGATGTGTTGAGACCAGGAAATGTCCTATGAGACGGTCAGCCCGGGTATTTGAATTGAAAGTGTCCACTTTTCCCACCTCAGAGCCCCTGATGAGAAGTGGATGGATCTGCTGATTCTTGCTGAAGACCACCATCAGTTCTTTTGTTTCACTGATATGCAACAGGTGATGTTTTTTCTTTGCATCAGTCCTCCAAATGGGAAACATTGTGAGAAATCAGTCCCACAACGGTGTCATCTGCAAATGCTATGAAACTAGATTCTGATGTACAGTAGCCTTGTTGATGATGTTGTTGCTATTAATGATGTCAAGTAGATGGACAGGTGTTCCAAATAAAGTGTCTGGTGAATGTGTATAAGTGTATATATATATATATATATATATATATTATATATATATATATACACCCACACACATATCCCCAACATATCGTTTCCTCTCATCAGAGTCAAGCTCAATGCTCAAGTCACGTTTCTCTCCAGTTATATTTTATATTGATGTTTCAGTTTAAGATACATACAGTAAACTAGAAGTCAGAGTTTGTGCGAGGGTTGTATATGTGCTATGTGAATGTTAAAAAAGTATAAATGTAAAAAAGTATAATCAAGTGTGTTTT
>JAPMNP010727733.1:0-10218 GCA_029874935.1 Atherina boyeri
TGATTGGCTCATGCGTCACTGGCCAAATTGGCTGGTAAGTTTGAATTAATACCCGCCAAAATTATTTTTAACCCGCATTTTGCGGGTTGGCGGGTGTTAATTTCGAACCTTGGCTGTCATTGCCTTGCAGCATCCAAGTGCTAAGAAACCGCACTTACCAACTTTTTGTTTTAGCCTGGAGCATCACGCGATGGCTGCATTTTGCTTTGCAGTACTGTATGACACATACTGGCCGTTTTGGATGCAGACTATGGCTGATTATTAAGGACATTATTAAGTGAGGAAATGAAGGATGGAATGTGACAGAGCATCACATAAGACAAAAGTATAATCAAACTTTTACTGGCTGCAAGATGGATAGTGAAGTAGCTTAACACCAAGGTGTGAAAATCTGCCAAAGTTCAGTAGTACCTCTTTCAAACATCGCTGTGACAATTTGTACTCAGTGGCAGTGATCCCACCAAAAAAACGTCACATATTGAACAACAATCAATGTATCTCCCACCCCTAGAGGCAGGATTGTGCTTTTTTTCCGGTGTATTTGTGTTGGTTGTTACTTCAGACACACTTTATTTTGTTTGTTTACTAATTAAAAATCAGGATTAATTTGATGATTGACTGATACTTATAATTTGCTACTTTTTGACAATCATTCAGCCTTTTCTTTCCTAATTTTAGGGGGGAAGAAGTTTCCAAAGCGGTTTCTTAAAACACAATGCAACTAATCTGCTAGCTGTTAATATCTCCTTACATGGAAGCATTTAATGAAGTTTATTTTATTATTTGTCAAAATTGACTTTCTGTAAGATGATCATTCTTTTTTAACCATTATTTTGTATTCTGAAGCAACAATTAATTGGGAAATATGATACTGTATATGTCATATATAAAAAAAACCACTTCCTTGATACATCCCAGCACTTTTCAGTCATTTCCTACTGTACACACACTTTCTACCAAACACATAAGGATGTAGATCAAACATCCTTTCACCGACAGTACATGTCCCTCTTTCACTTATCTTTTGTGTTCATTGATGTCACTCATGCGACCAGGTTCCCCCCCCCCGGGTGACCCAGGTAGCAATCTAATAAAGGCTCATCTCCCATCCTCCTGGTTTATCCAGTTCATTAAGAAAACCTGCAGAGGCCAAGGTACCAAATGAATCCTGTTCTCATGGTTGCTGTGTTGGTGACATTTTTCTCTGCTGTCTCTCCCCACCCCCTACCTTCCTCCACCTTTCTGTCTCAGACCTATTATGCTGTACCAGATACCATGGCCTTTAGAACAGAGCGGGAGGTGGATTCGCTACATGCCACTATTGAATGTGAACAGCCGCAGCCTGACCTCTACAAGTGAGTGTGACACACTTTCGCTGATGCATCTGTATACACACACCTGATACAAGGTCTAACCTTATTGCTGTGTCTTGATTTGATTTTGCTGTACCTTTTTTATTCCAGATTTGTGGGACGCATTAACATTTACAAGGATAAAGAGGAACCCGTGGTTCGGTGGGTGTGCTTTGTGTGTACTTTGAAAAAAGAAAAAAAATTAATGTGTATGTGCTTTTCTTTAATACGTCTTGTTTGGTTTTTAAGTGTACCTTTTCACTTAAAGGATAAGTGCCTTTTAGTGGTGTTTTCTGAACTAGAAATGTTCCTTTCTACCCTTGCAGAACGCTTGGAGCTGAAAACTTGCTCCTTAGAGGAGCCACGCTGAAGAATACCCAACATATTTATGGTAGTAGCGTGAAGATTCAGCCTGTGTAAAATCTCTTGAATATTTGTGGAAAAGCCTTTTGTCATGTTTGTCTTTATAACTGTGTTTTTTCTTCCTCAGCTGTCGCAGTCTACACTGGTATGGAGACCAAAATGGCACTTAATTACCAGTCTAAATCTCAGAAGCGTTCGGCTGTTGAAAAGTAAGATTAATGACTTGACTTCTACTGCTGCATGATTTGGTTACCTTCCAACCCATGGTACTGACACGTCTTCATTCTGCCACTCCCTGCAGGTCGATGAACGCCTTTCTTATCGTGTATTTGTGCATCCTAATTAGTAAAGCAGTGATCAACACTGTCCTGAAATATGCTTGGCAGTGGTCTCCTGACCGAGACGAACCCTGGTACAACCACAGGACTGAGAATGAGCGCCAGCGCCATGTGGTTCGTCTTAACCTTCTGAGTTTCCCAAACAAAATCTTAACTTTATGTCCTTTTTATGATTTCTCTAAATCCTCATTGCTGTCAATTGTCCCCTCCCTTTTTTTTTTTTAGGTGATCCGAGCCTTCACAGACTTTCTGGCCTTCATGGTTTTGTTTAATTACATCATTCCAGTGTCTATGTATGTAACGGTAGAGATGCAGAAATTCCTTGGGTCTTATTTCATCACTTGGGATGAGGAGATGTTTGATGAAGAGCTGGGCCAGGGAGCTCAGGTGAACACCTCCGACCTGAACGAAGAACTGGGACAGGTAGGACACCCGTATACAGTATGCATCTGCATTCACATCTGAATGTAAACTTTGTACAAACATGCCCTTACTATAGCCTTGTCTCTCTCCATATCAGGTGGAGTATGTGTTTACTGATAAGACCGGCACTCTGACTGAGAACAACATGGAGTTTATCGAATGCTGCGTTGATGGGAATGTCTACATCCCTCATGCAATCTGCAATGGGCAAATCCTCAGTGCTGCCTCCAGTATAGACATGATTGATTCTTCACCGGGAGGATACAGGAGAGTAAGTTTCTAAATGCGGCCTGAGCAGCCACGTGGATTGGAAAACTGTTAGTGAACAGGAGAAAATAAAACACTTTTTAGTGGAAACACTTTCAAATAATGGACATTTTTAAGGATGAATGTAATGATATGGGATGTCTCATTTCATTTGACTATAAAAACTTTGGGGATTTAGCCTACATCCAAGTCACTAAAAACATTTTCTTCATGAAGAAGTCTGATTTGTCTTACTTGGGGAAAATAGTTCCTCATGAACACAGAAAAGTGATGAGCCTTGCATTTATTGCAACAGATTATTTTAGATTTAATAAAAGAAAACTTGTGGTGTCAGCATGAACTGCAAGAGTGGGCCCTGCCAAACTTTAAATTTGCAGAGCAGATGCCCTGCTCTATTGTAACGTTTTTTGAGAAATGTACAAAAATACCACTGCAGTGACTAAACTAGATCAATCCTGTGGGAGGAACAAGAGGATTAAGAATAGGAGGATTTGTCTCTCCTGTTTGTCATGTTTATCAAATCAAATCAAACTTTGTTTATACAGCACTTTTCATACCAAAGCAGCACAAAGTGCTTTATAAGATAAAAACAATTAAGTATATTAAAACATTCACACACCAAAGTAAAAAAAACATCTGAGTACAAAAACACATCTGATCATTCTCTCTATCCACACGTATTATCACACTCAATCAGCGCACCCCCACCCCTTTGTACAAACATAAACTCTGACTTCTAGTTTCTGTCTCTTTGAATTATTATGAATATTTGAAGTTAAAGGTATGGCGGAAGATTTCCCCGACAGAACCACCCTCTCCACTTTTTGAAAAAGAATGCGCATGCTCAACACTCCTTGCCCCTGAGAGAACGCCTCAGTTATCCTCGTGCAAATCCCCTGTTTACACGTTGCCAGGGGATGAGAGTCTGGAACGCGACGATAAGACGTTCGCTCAGATGCAAATTACAAAATAAACAAACAAATCTTCCCTGGGAAGTTACAATCTAGACGTAGATAACTTCTTCTAGCAGTAATCTGAGGCTTTAATTTATTTCTCCAAACAGCATGCCGAACTTTAGCCTACCTGTCGAGTAGAAACGTAGCGACTGAGGCATCAGTGGAGAGTCCGACCTGTGCTTTCAGCACACGGCATGTGGGAAAGAATCTCCTAAAAAAAACTCTGGTCTTGTTTTTTTTTCTTCTGAGGCCTTTCTCTTCTTCTCATACACTTCGAGACACTTTTTCTCTTGTGACTTTCTGCCATTTTCAAAGCCCGGTGAGAACCGTGGGAATGAATGGATGAAGGCGTAGCGTAGCGCACGACACAAGCATCTTAAAGTGCGCATGTGCAGAAAGCGCACGTTTGACGTAAAACTATCACCAGAATGATTGACAATTAGGAGGATCAATAGTTTAGATGATCCACCCGGAAGAAAAAGATCCTCCGCCATACCTGTAACTTACCTGTTCCCGTCTAAAATAAAGAAGAGCTGTAATGTTTATCTGTGTCTGTAGGAACACGAGGATCTGTTTTTCCGGGCGCTGTGTCTGTGTCACACAGTGCAGGTAAAGGAGGAGGAGACAGTTGATGGTATCAAGAGGGGCATCCACCAAGGCAGGCCCACCTCTTTCTACATCTCTTCCTCCCCAGATGAGGTGGCTTTGGTAGAAGGAATGAAAAGGTAAATGTTGTTTTATAGTCTATAACTAACAAGGCTTTTTTTGATGTGTTGAACAACATTTTTAGGGAAGAATGGTGATTCATTAGTTTTCTTCCAGCATTTTCGTGAAAGATTTTTCAACCTTTTTCACATTTTGGTACTTTTGTCCTAACCTTATCAGATCAAATCAGATTTGACTGATACTAACAAATGAACTGATCTCTGTTCAGCCATTAGAATCTTTGTCACCTTTCTGTTATTCCTGCAGCTACAGTGAGTTTATCCCACATAATGGGATAAAACAATCCACTCTTGGCTGTAAAGCTGAGGAGCGGTAGTTAGAAAAAAACAATAACATTGGCCTCTACTAGGTGCTAGTTTCAAAACATCTTGTGCTAGGTTCAAACTGTCATCAGCTCCATTATAGAAACATTTCTTAATGCATCACAGCACCTTTCCTTCCCCCGCTGTGATGAAAGTGAGTAATGGTGAATGTAGAAACTCTCTGCCTCACTTTCATGAATCTATTTTCTCTTTTGCTTTCACTGCCAGATTGGGCTACACTTATCTGAGACTGAAGGATAACTTCATGGAGATCCTCAACAAAGATGATGAGATTGAAAGGTTAGTTTACTATATGCCCGTTGTGGTTACACCACAGAAGATGAAACCGGATTAAGCCTGTTGATTGAGATTGAGTTGTGGTTATACTAAAGCTGACTGAGGGGAATTAGCTCCCAGATTGTGTTACATGTTCAGCAGAGGTTACAAAAACCGACAGCCTCAAAAGGACTGCTCAGTCGGATCAAAATGTGAAAACCGATGAGGAAGAATGGATGGAAAGGGGGGGTTGAAAGTGTTTAATGTTTTGATCCATAGTGTGTGTTAGTGTGAGTAGCCTCACAAGCTATCACTCTCAGCAGTGGCTTGTCAATAAGGAGCTATTTTAAGGAAGGAGAGCTGAAGAGGGGAGGGGTTCAGCGTTCATCCAGCAGTTGTTTGGACTTGATAGGCAAAAAAGACAGCAGAAGAATCTAGTCTTTTTTCACTTACGGTTCTGACATTTTATTAGGAAATCTAAGGTGCAAACAAGCAAAAATCACCAAACAATGCTTTTGATTCAAGTCTCAGACCTCAGTCTCTGTTGTATTCTTGTTAAAGTCTCCCCATTAGGTAGTTCAAGGTCCATTTACAATTTTTCAAAGTATGTCAAGCATTCTTGGATCGTAGATGAATATTAAATATTATTTGAAGATCATCATTTGTTAAATGGGCCTGATCAAATATGCAATGTATTTGGTTTGATATGCATCTTCTTTTTCATAACACTTTTTGTAGAAAATAGAGTGTACTCAGAAATGATTGTGTTGAGAGAAAAGATGTTATATTGAGTGTTTTGGTTTGCAGTTTTTCCTCAATTACAAGACTATGTAAAAACCTGAATAGGAAGAAGAATGAAGAGAATTACTTGTTTTATGTTAAAACAACCTCTCCTCAGGTTTGAGCTGCTCCATGTGCTGAACTTTGACTCTGTTAGGAGGAGAATGAGTGTTATCGTCAAGTCCAGCTCAGGTAAAATGTCTTTTATAAAGCCAAGATGCTAGCCTCTTCCTGCAGTTTGATTATAATGTGTTTGGTTTTCCTGTGTGTATGTGGTGTGTGGTTCTCAGGAGAGTACCTGCTGTTCTGTAAAGGTGCAGACTCATCCATTTTTCCACGGGTGATATCTGGGAAGGTGGAGCAAGTGAAAGCCCGGGTGGAGCAGAATGCTGTGGTAAGTGAACAGTTTGACCAGCACAGATGTACAGTGGTTTTGACAAGACATTGCATTCATATATTTTTCATGCTATTAGAAAAGTAACATCTTTAGATTATTGTTAAATACAAGTCTAAAATCATATACTGTAGTAAACTATGATGATTTAAATGCCCCTGAATTTAGGAAATGTTGAACACTCATAGAAAAGACAATTTGAATAATAAATCCAAACATTTTTTGGTAATGGTTTGAGTCAGTCTGATCAGACTATGCGCTATTATGTGCCTAGTAGAGAAAATAATCATTTAGAGAACTTATAGTGAGGACGTCAGCATGATGCTGTTCCACCAGCAGCTTTATCCCTCACCTCAAACTAGCTCTTTCCAGCTGCAATGGGACCCTACATCTTCTGTAGGAAACTACACATGTTAAATTACAACATTCAACTATGTCAGATCAATAAAATCAGCTGAAAAATGTCTCAATCCTTAAAATGCACTTGAAAGAGAGTGAAGTGATTAGGCTAGTTAGAGAGGCTGTAAGCAAGAATTGGTCTTTTTGGCATCCATAGCACATAGGAGGGGTGTTATCTTATTCCAAGTTTTGAATTCAACCAAATGTAGAAATATAAGTCGGAACAAAGATTTTAAAATACTGCAGCATGAGCTGTATACATGTTTTTTTTTTATTAATGATTGTTTAAAATGATATTTCCTAAGCAAGGAGGATGGGTTATTTTATTTAGATACCTGTTGCATCAACTCATCTCTTCTCTGCTCATCTCAGGTGGGAGGGATTAAGACTCAGGGAAAGGAGATGAGGATGCAAAATCTGAAAAATTTGACAAGGGAATGGTATATTTTACACAACCTCCTCTTTATGTAATGCAAACCAGCCATTGGTAGTTTAAGGCAGAGGAAATAAAGACCTGTGTGGGGGCTTTCTTACAGATCTGGTGTGTGTTGAATAGCTGCTAGTGGGGAAGAATTATCCACCTCTTAACATGTATCTGAACCAAAGTGAAATGCTCTCTTCCTTTGCCAGTGTTGTACTTCTTACACAAATTTTTATTAAAACCTGCCTCGTAGCATGTGCTGTTAACAGTGAAATGTCCAGACAGACAAGTAGATGTTTCCATTTTGGAAATCTTGTGGATATAAACTAGTAAACAAAACCTATTGCTCCTCTGTCCCAGTGGGATGCTATTAGAAACAATAACTTCTTAACATGTATGCCGTTGCCATTTTAATAGAACTTGATTAAAGCACACTCTGATCAACCAAAGCTTTATCTTTCAAACATGATGTCAGTTAATCTATCACTCTGTTTCTGTCTTCACTAAAAAACACAAGGAGGGGCTGCGGACTCTGTGTGTCGCCTATCGAAGGCTGTCGGAGTCTGAGTTCCGGGAAGCGTGTCATCACCTGACTGAAGCCAAGCTGGCCCTGCAGGACAGGGAGCAGAGGCTGGCACAGGCCTATGACATCATTGAGAGGGACTTTGTCCTTCTGGGTGCTACAGCCGTAGAGGACAGGTTGGTCGATATGAGAGAGAGAGAGAGAGAGAGAGAGACAGAGGAAAGGAAAGGAAAGAGTTAGAAACGGTGCAGCAGCAAGGGGACAGAAGGGGAGATTAATGAATCATTAAGCTGGCTTCAAAGTGTTTTCATGACTCATGAGGGCAAAAAAGATTCAGTGTGAGCTCTCATTGGGGACTTCCTATTAATACTGCTGCACCTTTTGGTCCCTTTTCCCTTTCTTTCACTCTCCTTTTTGCAATAATTTGAAATGTTTTTTTTTTTTACTGATAAGATAGACCTCAGTATTGACCCTGACTGATTGATAAACTGTTTGACAGTTTAATTTCCTAGTAGATAAACTGCTGATGGGCAAAGACAGGGTTGGTCATGCATTGATAAGTTATCACCATCTGGTAATGGATTGATTGAAGCTTTGATGGATAGTTCAACCTACCTCAGTGGAGGCTGGAACACTTATTGACTTATTGATGTGCAGGCTCCAAGAGAAAGCTGCAGACACCATAGAGTCGCTGCACAAGGCGGGGATGAAAGTTTGGGTCCTCACGGGGGACAAGATGGAAACGGCAGCCGCTACGTGCTATGCCAGCAAGCTGTTCCGGCGCAGCACCCAAATCCTTGAGCTGACCAAGAAACGCACCGAAGAACAGAGCCTGCATGATGTTCTGTTCGAACTAAACAGGACTGTTCTCAGACAGCGCTCCATTTCTGGGTATGTAATACTGCAGATGCATGTTTGCAGCTTGCACTATACATCTGAATCCACCCATCTGGGTCTGATTGCTGCTTATTTGGCTTTGTAGATAAATCTTCTTGTTAACCAGGCTGTGCTATGTGCTTCCAGATTGTCAGTGGACTGCCTCGACTTCGGTCTGATTATTGACGGGGCCACTCTTTCTGCTGTATTAAAGGCCAACCAGGAGAGTTCTGGCCATTGTAACTACAGAGAGATCTTTCTAGAAATCTGTCGCAACTGCAGCGCTGTTCTCTGCTGTCGCATGGCGCCACTGCAGAAAGCACAGGTGATGGGATAAGACTTTGTTGTGGGAATTTCACTTCTTTTGGACTTCCTTTTTAATTTTCCACAACAAATTCCATTTGGCAAATATACTGAGGGCATCCTCCTAAATAAGACAGTTACTGTGACTGAAATCCTTTTTCTCTTTTTTTCTTTTGGCAGATTGTAAAGCTAATTAAAGCTTCTAAGGAACATCCTATAACCCTTGCCGTTGGTGATGGAGCCAACGATGTCAGTATGATCTTGGAAGCACATGTGGGCATTGGTGAGTTAATTTCACCACCTTAGTAAAATTAATATTTACTACATCATCCACTCACTGTTTTAGTTAAATTTATTTGATTGTTTAAAAGCCTGGTAGTGGTATTTGGGGGGAAAAAAAACAAATCTGATGAAGCTGCATTGATCAGTAGTTATGTTTTTACTGAAACACTTAAAGTAAATGCCAATTTTCTTAATAATCCATTAACTTTAATGTTCAGTCATGGCTGACCCATACTAGCATGAGATATTCGAAATATAATACTTTTCATGCTTTAGGTTACATCACAGATTGGTTTTAACTACTTTCTCACCTTCAGGCATCATGGGTAAAGAAGGCCGACAAGCAGCGAGAAACAGTGACTATGCCATCCCGAAGTTTAAACACCTGAAGAAGATGCTACTTGTTCACGGCCACTACTACTACATCAGAATTGCTGAGCTTGTTCAGTACTTCTTCTACAAGGTACAGATTTCTTGTTTACTCCAGAGACTGGCATTTTAATCACTTTATCATAATTCCCAGTGAAACATCGAGTTACAAAGAACCAGATTTTGCAGCCACTCTGACAGATTACTGGATTCATGAATCCCTTGTGCGACATTCTCCTGGATTCATGGCTGTGAAGATCAGTGTGGGCGGCTTCCATAGCATGTGATGCCCTGCCAACTGATTCATTTTTTTCCTTTTTGGCAGGCCAGTTTGATGCGGCCCACTCAGTGAGCTCATAGCGCTCAATCTGCAAAACAGAAATGTATAGATAGTTGCATCTTTAGCTTCTTGAAGCGGCTTCACTTTTATTTGTCACAAACTTATTCTTTCCCTCTCTTAAATCTTTGCAGAATGTATGCTTCATCTTTCCTCAGTTCTTGTATCAGTTCTTCTGCGGGTTTTCCCAGCAGGTACGTACTTAATATTGTGTTCGTATGGAGAGGATGATATTCAAACCTATCAATCAATGAATTACAATGTGGAAATGTAGAAGGTGTCACTAGCAAAAACGACAAAGAAATGTCACCTTTTTTATCTTTCCCCTTTTATAGCCCGGATATATGAGCAAAAAATCTTATAAATCCAGTTAACAGTACCAGCACATAAGCAGATGATTGACATGACAAAACTAGCAACCATCTGGGGAAACTAGTGGAGTATTTAGACAGTACATACTAGGGGTGGGAAAAAAATCGATTCACATAAGAATCGAATCTCTATGTTTAACGATTTTTGAATCGATTTTTA
>JAPMNP010727743.1:0-11267 GCA_029874935.1 Atherina boyeri
ACACACACACACACACACACACACACACACACACACACACACACACACACACACACACACACACACACAAAGACGCGTTCACACGGATACGCGCATTTACGCATATTATGGACTGCAACCTGCTGAGTCCTTCTAGACTCTCACACACAACCTGTAGGAGTCAGACCGCCGCTCTGGCCGCATAAACTGCTGGAAGACGGACTTTTTAGACGGACCGCGCGACTCTGAGGCTAAATATATCCGCTTTACTAGAATGGCAACTTTCAGATGAGTTATTCTTTTCTTGAATGTCGCGTCGAACCGTGTCTGCTAACCGATTTACCGGAGCGCTCAGAATAAAGTTTCACATGGTGCACTTCATCCTGAAGCAGCACAGCGCGCTACGGGACTCAGAAATGAAAGCAGGAGCGATACTTTTATGCGTATTTTGCTTCAGGGAGTATCTCAAATGGCTTGAATCGCGACTATTTTTCTGCTTTTGATCAGTGGTTGCAAAAGACAACAACATTCTTGGACGGATTTTGGTGACCGTTACGCGCATTTTGCGCATTTTGCTTTCGGATCAGCGGCTGAAACTCCCTAAGCCACGCACACTTGGGACTCCGACGCGCACAGCGGGACAGCACCATGACCGGCTGCCTTCTTGCCTTGCTCGGATTGTGGTGGAGCGCTTATTATTGCACGTTGACGGTCGCGGGGAATAACTTTTCGCTGGATGGAAACAGCGAGGCGCACCCGAGTTTCGTCCACCGGCGGCTGAGGACGCACGAGAAGAGGGAGATGCAGAAGGAGATCTTGTCCATCCTGGGGCTGCCACACAGACCGCGACCGCATTTGTCGCACGGAAAGTTCAACTCCGCACCGCTCTTCATGTTGGACTTGTACAACACTATATCCAGCGATGAAAAAAGCCAAGTGGAAAGCGTCCTGGACCGATACCGATCCATGCGGACGACCCAGAGCCCTCCTCTCACATCATATCAAGAATCCGCCTTCCTAAATGACGCAGATATGGTGATGAGCTTCGTTAATTTAGGTGAGTTGCTTTAATCGGTTATTTCTCTGTGTGGTTATGGTGTTTGTCCAGAATGAAGGACAAAAAAAAACAATCCAGATTGTGTTACAGAATGAGGATAAAAAGTCAGATTGTTGTGGTTTTCTGCAGGAAAACTTCGTTAAACCACCTGTAGACCCGCTCCGTAACTGAACTCTCCGTTGAGTAGCCTATACAGTTGGAGCACTGGCCGCTGCACAAAGCGGACGCACCATTACGCACGTTTGGAATTTTAAATTGTGTGAACCACACAGAGGCCAAATAACTCACTAATTTCCCATGCGGTTGGAAAAGTGAGGGTTTGTATTGTTTGAGTAATTTATTGTTACACGTCCTCTCTCCGGGTAGATTTGCCTTCCTCGGATCACATATAGGACCGAAATCCTGTGGTTGAGCTTTCTATGCAATCTACTCCAGTGATTAATGTTGTCGCGGGAAAATAAACCCAGTATCCTCAGCAAACCATCAACCGCCACCACTGGTATTTTGTATATGAAGTGTTATCCCTGCCCTTGACCTCCAGTGCAGAGAGTTGCGGGCTCTGTACGTAAATTGCGTCGCATTGTTTGTGTTTCCCAAGCAGATTAGTCTTTAATTAGCTCCAGCGATGATAAAGAGGGACACTTTAATCACAACGAGTTGGGAACATAAAAGCTCAAAGCCCTTCCTTCCATTAGCAGCTCCGGTGTTTACTGGAAGAGTCTAAACAGAGCGTCTGAAGATAAACAGGCCCTGCCAGAGTCACAGGCTGGTGGACAAGGAGGCTTAAAAGCAGACTGATTGTCATTCTTCCTGGGAACTTCTTGGTCATTGTCATCATCTGTGAGAGCAGTGGGAGTTTTATCACTGCTGAAGAATGAGTTTTTGTTTTTTTTATGTCTTCTGAGACAAGAAGATCTTTGAATGCTTTACCACTCACCTTTATAAAGCATTAATAGTCACTCAATATCACAAATGATGAAGAGAATTAGGTTGGAGGGGCCGAGTTAGAAAACTCTCCTCTGGTTATTGGTCCTCTGAGTGTTGGTGTTGCAACATGTAGTGATGAAAACCAGATATTCAGAGAGAAGGAAGCCGTCGATTTTGGTCTCAAATATCGAAGCCCATCCGCTGGCTCCTGTGGGGGAGTGTGATGGTGGCAGCATGGTGTTTGTGTGTCTGTGGTTTTGTTCTTCCTTTGCTGTGTTAGTTTTGGTTTATACTCCTGTGTTGTTGCACATCTGGCTTCTCCACTTTGATTAATCACGTCCTGTGCATCTTTTGACAATTCCCTCAGATTTCTGCGGTGACCGGGGGGATTAGGTTGCCATCTCCTCCAGCCGTACACAGAGTCCTAACCGCCCTGGAGGAGGGACGGCTTCCTCTGTGAATGTGATTGTAATTAATGTTGGACAGGCCAAGGCTTTCCATCTGCTTTGCAAATAAAGCCGTGCACGACTACTGTGTGTCACTGCCATCCGATTCGTTTTTAATGTGTCTTGTGCTCGATTGGAGCCATTTTTTTTTGTGAAGCAACTTGGTAGAAAGAAGCCTGAAACACTTCTGGGTGGTCTGTCTTATTGCTCAAAAATCTGGATATCATGTGTGGCCGGACTGAAACTCCAAATTAAAATGAAGATAAATGAGAGGAAGAAACGCGAAGAGGCCGAACAATCTGTCTGAAATGATTAGATAAATACGTAGCAAGATGAACAGAAAGACACGCACGCAACAGGGAGCTTCTTATTTGGCAAATATTTTATTCTGTAGAGGATCCTTTTACAAGTTAATCCATCCAATCTAAGCAGAAAAAGAAAGCTCTGGTTCCTCTTTCACTGATTTAAAAGCTTGATTCATTTGTCAATGTGAACATTTCCTCCCTGCCTACAGGTAGATGTACAAATCTCAGGCTTTAAACTGACCCACAGCAAAGAAAACAGTGACAGTGATTTAGGCTTAGTTTAAACTGATGTCTTTCACAGCCAACTGAGGCAGAAACACAGACAGACAGCTCATTTTCTGAAGGTATTCTCACGGGGCACCCATAGATTTAAGAGGCTCTGTGTTACATCTAGTCTCAAATGGGTTTTCCGAAAACCATATGCCTCCTTGCCCCCCCGCATGGATTCATGTAGACCTGTTGTTCAGTCATCCGTTCTGCTTTGCTGTCATCACTTTTTCAGAATCACTCATTTAGAAAAAAAAAAAGAAAAAGCAGAGCAAGTTGTGGAAAACTTTGAATTGGGGGAGCAGGAGCACATTTTCCAGCTCCTTTTTCATCTTCATTCCTAGAATAGCACGTTCATCACTGTTTGCCTTGCGGACGTCCTGGTTTCCACTGAGGTCCGGTGGAGTGACGCTGTGTGCCGTGTGAGTCATGCAGCTTTGAACATGTCCTAATGCACAGCAGCGTCCGCGGCTCAACGGCCACCGTCACTTTTTACAAAGGTTTGTTCTTCTTTCATGTGTATTTCAACAGAATTTGTAAAAGTTTCATTCCTCTTAGAAGGTTTAGATAAATAGAGAGTCAGAAAATTGACATACCTTTTTCACATCCTGATCTCAGACCATCTCTAAATCTCTCACTAGGTAATTCAGTGTGGATTAAGTTACCAGTATAGGTTCGGTTGCATCCCAGCGGAAAACAAAAACAAGGATTCGACGCTCACTCCATTAATGAGGAGTGACACTGTTGAATAAATATCCAAAGCCACAGTGAGGGTTCCAAAAGCCAGCGTGGAGAAATTTGCTGTTCCTATCAGGTTTGGTTCTTGTGGGTCTGGTGATTCAAAGATGCACAGAAATGGCTGGTTTTATGGGTCACAGAGCAGGAACTCTGAATGTTGTTCTTGTGTCGTTTGCGTTTAACTTTGACGAGTTTGCTTCACTCTTGCTCTTCAGACGTACAAACAGGTGTGAAGGCTTCTTTAAGCTTGGCAGTCTGATCCCCGCTGGCTGTTTGCTGTCCCATCCATCTGTTTGTTTGCTGGAAGGCATGAGGTGGAGGAACCCTGCATAATCCAGGAAAATCCACACATGGGTTTTTGGGTCTTGTTTTAGTTTCTCTATGTGCTCACAGGTTAAATTAAACCTCTCCTCCTACTTGATACTTGGACTGGGTCTCAGATGCGTATGCTTGTTCATTGGCAGTAGTGATGCAGCAGAATATACAGTGCATCTTTTGAAGACTTATTAATTATTTTAACACTTCCTGGGGCCATATGCTCTTAACGAAGATGCTAAGATTTGCAATCATTGAACCAAAATACAGTGTCACCCCACCAGTCTGTAAACAGACTTCTTCTGTCTATGTGTATTTACATCTTTACTAACGTCTTGGTAGAATGCATCTCAAATTACACTTGCAGGCCACTTTATTAGGTACACCTATGTAATTGCTTGTTAACACAAATAGTCAATCAGCCAATCACATGGTAGCAACTAAATACATTTAGTCATAGAGACATGGTCAAGATGACTTGCTGAAGGTTAAAGTGAACATCAGAATGAGGAAGAAAGGGGATTTAAGGGACTTTGAATGTGGTATGGTTGTTGGTCTGAGAATTTCAGAAACTGCTGATCTTCTCCGATTTTCACACACAACCATTTCTAGGTTTTCCAGAGAATGGTCTGAAGAAGATAAAATATTCAGTGGGGAGCAGTTTTCTGGATGAAAATATCTTGTTGATGTCAGAGGTCAAATGAGAATGGGCAGACTGGTTGGAGATGATAGAAAGGCAACAGGAACTCAGATGATAAGTGGTTCCAACCAAGGTTTGCCGAATAGCTCTGAACACAGAACATATTTTGAAGCAGATGGGCTACAGCAGCAGAAGACCACACCGGGTGCCCCTCCTGTCAGCTAAGAACAGGAAACTGAGGCTACAATTCACACAGACTCACCAGAACTGGACAATAGAAGATGGAGAAACGTTGCCAGGTCTGATGAGTCTCTATTTCAGCTCCACATTCAGATGGCAGGCTCAGAATCTGCTGGAAACATGAAAGCATGAATCCATACTGCAAGAATATCAACAGTTCAGACTGGCGGTGAAGGAATGGCATGGTGGATATTTTCTTGGTACACTTAGAGCCCCTTAGTACTACAGTTTTTAAGCATCACACAGACTACATCTTCTGATGGCTACTTCCTGCAGGATAATGCACCATGTCACAAAGCTCAGATCATCTCCAGCTGCTTTCTTCAACATGACGATAAGTTCACTGTCCTCCAACGGCCTCCACAGTCACCAGATCTCCTAGAGCAGCTTTGGGATGTGGTGGAACGGGAGATTCTCATCGTGGATGTGCAGCAACTGTGTGAGTCTATCATGTCAACATGGAGCAAAATCTCTGAAGAATGTTTTGAACACCTTGTTGGATCTATGGTACCAAGAAAAAAAGGAGTTCATCCCAGTGTTAGCAATGTGTACCTAATAAAATGGACAGTGAAGTTTTTCAGAGATGATCCTAAATGCCTCTTGTTTGCATACTCAGACTCAATTTTTCCAGCTTCTGGAAAGTGAAATTGCATGCTACTTGTTGCAAAAAACAAAACAAAAACAAAAAAAACTATGCATCACCGCTACCATCATTTTCTCCTTTTTTCCCTCTCCCATTTTTGCTCTCTGCGCACCTCATTGCATGGCTATAGCTGAGCTGTCACTAACCCTCTTTCCTAAGTCAACAGCCAAGCTTTATACCAACCTACCTCCCACACTCTAAAGGCAAACAAGCCAGAAAGCTTGAAGAAGTGGATTTTTAGGAGATTAGCTGCGTCCAGACAGCCCTGTGCTTATTCAGAAACGGAGTGCCCTTAATAGATGGCTGTTTTGCTTGTCTTATGATGCCTGGCTGCACTTCTCAGTGGCTAAGCCCAGGTAAGCCACTTCCTTTGCAACGAAACGTGTCCCAAAGCCCCAGCACGATCAAATAATTAGTTTGCTCCGATCAAAGAGCCAATTGTTTGCAACAAAATGTGGCGTTGGAATATTTTCACTAAATCGTCTTGAAACACTTCCTGCAAAGCCTCGGAAACCAGAACAGCAGACCACCCGTCACTTCACCTCAACCCTGAGAATACTCTAAACAGCATTCGCCACAAGTTAAGCAAGGAATTCAAGTCATACTGCAGAGTAAAGGATCTCTTCTGGGACATAAACTTGGCACTTAAAACCTTCCTGCAATAGTGAGAAAAATGACATTAACCAGCTTCAGACGTCTGTTTGTTTTCATCTGTTTACAACATAAAATGTTTGACTGCTGCCACAAATTCACTTGAACTTGCAGTGATGTTCAAGAATGGCCCAAGATATACAAATAATTCTGCCTTATTGAGTTTCAGTCTTTTAAAAAACTTCCCTTTCCTCATGTTTGGATTGTATTGGTTGTCAGGCTCTCTGGCAAAAACACTCCGCTGCCTCGAGAAACAAACAGGGCTGATGTAGGAAACATCTTTGATTAAGCAGATTATGCGTTTTCCAGTCGGGTTTATATCTGTCATAAAAGATGAAGTGTTACGAAGACTATTCTGTTGTCCAGCTTCTTTATTACGAAAGCTCCCCTTTGCTTTTGTTGCAGTGTGTGGTGTACGAGTGGGCCCGCAGACTGTTATGTGCTCAGTTACAGGAAGAACTGGTGCGGTTCACATTTTTAAGCAGGATTAAGATGTGCACACAACGCATATTTACGGTCGATCTTAAAGGGACACACCACCATTTGGGCAAATAATATGCTCATTTTCCACCTCCCCTCGAGTTAAACAATTTAGTATTACCTTTTCCCTGGTCATCCAGCTGTTTTCTGAGTCTGGCGACCCCATTTCTGGCTTTAGCTTAGCATGAATCATTGAATCGGATTAGACCATTAGCACCTATTGCTAGTTGCTAATGGTATAATCCGATTCAATGATTCATGTTAAACTAAAGCCACAAGTGGCGTCGTCAGACTCAGAGAACGGCTGGATGACCAGGGGAAAGGTAAATCTCAATTGTTTAACTCGAGGGGAGGTGGAAAATGAGCATATTTGCCCAAATGGGAGTGTGTCCCTTTAAGGTTGGTGGAAAACATTCATAAGACACAATTCCACGTAAAGCTGGAGTCATCTCTGTCTCACATCCTGCTCTAACACCCCAACCACGTACGCACATCATTCCTCCTCCTCCAGCGCCCACCCACCCCGATCATATCTCTCCCTCTCACGCCATAACTCTCCAACTTGACGAGATGGCAGCCCAGATTGGAGCTAAGTACAGATATTACACCTCTTGCTGCGCTTCTCTTTTTTTCCCCCGTTCCATCACTCCTCATGTCTTCGTCGGGCTCCGTTCCAGTTCAGAGCGATAGTGGCATGGGATGAAGGAGTGTGACTAGATAAGGAGGTGAAGTGCAGCACACTCCCTGCTGGTAACGATCCACTGAACAGGGCTGATAACCCTGGAGGAACATCTGATTAGGACCTGCTGCTCCCATTTATCACCTCAGGGTGCAGGCATGGAGGAATTTGCTCTGCTTGCTTTGCCGTGCCTTTAAGAGGATGAGGTCGAGTTTCATTTGCCCTCACACATCTGTATAGTTTTTTCTCTGTTTTACCATGTCTCATATGATTTTTTTTTCTTTTAAATTTCAAATAGATAATAGCTTTCTGCCTTTGTGGTCTCAAGGTTTAGAGATTGTTGCAAACTCTTGTGTCAGGACATAAGTGCCTGGGTTTCTACTTAAAACAAACTAAAAGGAAAGTGCGTGCCTGCGTTTTAACTCCAGCACTGCTCTTTCCTCCTAAACAAAGGTTTTAAAGCTGTCTGTGCTGTGTTGTGTTTAGCTGTCTTTGAGGAGGCCATACAGAGGAGATCATTAAGAAAGAATCAGTGTTTGTGCTTGTGCTTTGTTTGTATCTCTTAGGTTTGCATATGTGGAGGAGGAAGACGGAGATGGAAACACATGTTGCTCTTTGGGTTTGCATCTACATTTATCTAAATTTTTTTTAGTTTTGCAACTACAAATTAAACCAAATACCAATTCATTTTGTTGAAAGACAAAAACACCTGCACCCAGATGCATGAAACTGTGTAGAGAAAGAGAAGCAGAAAAGCGCATACACATTCTTTTCGCCACATTTATCACGCTGTGCATGTGTATGCTTCTCTTTAATAAATCTCAATCTTTGTAAAGACATGAGCTCATGCACATGAACCTTATAACCATGAATGGATGCAGACTCTTCCCCCAATTGGCAATTTCCATATAAAAACATTGTATGTAAGGTGATCAACCTCTGCAGTCTGCAGACTTACATTTCGGATAATTGGGAAGGAGACACAGACGCACAGACGGATTGGTGCATGTTGGTGTTTTTTGTAAAAAAAAAACTTCAGAAGCCCAAAACAAAGCAACCTTGTGCCAGAAAATCAGGACAATCTCTACAGTCTTGTTTCCTTTTTTAAAGCCTCATTAGCGCCGTCATCCACATCATAATGCAGGCATTAATTTACGTAGCTGAAATGAAAATCATTTTTTTGTTTTTTACTGTAAAACTGCCTGTAGAACCTCAACCTTTTTAAAGCACAGTCAACATACAGACATTATTAGTTCAGAACAACCTCAGACATCAGATCATGGAGCTGAAATTATATACGATTAATGCATCAATAGATATAGCACCATAAAGGGTCAACCCTGCTGTCAAAAAATAAAACAAAACAATTTACTACCAATAGTTCTGTGTATAAAATAACACACAGATCAAGTCTTTTCTCATCTGCATATTATTCTCTCAAGTTTTGTCCTCCAGGAAAAAAACAAACACACAACAGAAACTACTTACATATTTAAATTACATTTTTTTTTTTAGATTTTATTTATTTATTCATCTATTTTTTAAAACTATTTACAGTCATTATTGCATCTCAACTCCATCTAAGCTGGTTTTTACTCTGTGTCTAAAATGTCTTCTTTGTTTAATTCCATCCATAGAGGAGCATCATTTTTCTTCTTTTCAGACAAACACAGAACTTTCTGCTCACTTGTTGATCTTTGCCTGCTCCTGATTGGACATTTTAATCATTTTAAGCTATGTGATGGGTGGAAAGTATGACAGGAAGTGACTTTATAATGATTTTAGGCTCAAAATAGAGGGTAAACATTTTTGTTTTATTACGAAAACGTGATAAATCATAGTGTTATTTTAAATCACTCAATGTAGATTTACCACGTAGAGCCTCCGGATGAACATTATATTTTATTGCTGGATTGTAAACCTCCTGGATGGGATACAAATTCCTGGAAAACTTCTGTAGATCACCAAAAGGGTAAGCTATCCATCACAATTCATCCCACGGAGTTACACACTACTGTTGCGAGAAATTGCTGATAACATAAGTCATAGTGCCGGAGGGTGCCGGCAATCTTTTTTAAAGGGTTAAAAGCTCACATTTATCCCGTGTGTCAGGGTGTCCGACGACTGGGTCACAGAGCTGCGAGTGGTCCTCGGAAAAAGCTTTTCCAGTTTGCCCTGTAAACGTGGGACTGGAAAGTAGAAATAGGGATTCTTTTTGGCATTTTGCAAACACAAGCTGGAGCTCTGGGTATAATTGGACCATCCAACCTTGTGTCAACTCCTTTGTGGACACTTGCAGGAGAAAGAAGCAGAATAAAGTTTGTTTCTATTTTGCTATATATAAACCTATGGTGATCTACAGTATCAATCTATAGTGATGGAGTCAGTGTTAAACTACAGGACAGGAGCTTTTAGTGTCAACACTGCTGGTATGTCTTTGGAATTTCAGAGTGGAATAAAGGTTGTGAACCTGTGACCTGCTGAACTCCAGCAAGTGTGTCCTTGTGTGCCCGGCAAACTCCATCCATTATCATAATGACCCCGGCGTTTCGAGGCTGACAGGAATGGCGTAAATGTCATGTTGGATGTTTTCTGCCGTCACATTCTTCTGTGAAACCACGGGAAGCCTGCAGGGATTTATCTCAGATCAATAAGGAGGGAGAGAAAGACAGGAGGGGAGAGAGGAAAAGAGAAAGGCACACCCAGAGAAGGTTTGAAGGGTAAGAAACTCGGGGGCAGATGTCAGCTGATTTAAAGCCTCTGCTGACCTTGAACGAGCAGGGGCAGGAGGGTGTGTGTATGTGTGTGTTTGTTCTGAGGGTTTCGTGTGCACTCTTCTTTTTTTTAAGCTGCTTGACTTTGTGTTTGAATATGTGCAAAACAGCATGGATTCAAATGAAATTCCATTAATAGGTTTAAAGCACTTCTGAGGCTGATGATTTTGATGCTGCACCATCATCTGCAGACTTTTCAGTTCCTACCAACTCAAACCGGATATATCGCTATGAGATTTGAAAAAGGGTAAGGTTTGTCATCTTATTGCACGTGGAATCAGAACATTTACAAACCTGAAATTGAACCCTAAAGGTGAAGATTATTCATCTCAACTATAATAGTGAATAATGGCTTAATTGTTGTATGGCTATGGTTATGTCATTACTTGTTTTATAGTAGCAGCCTTAACACCTTTGGCCAGCTTTTTGCTCAAACTAACATGCATCCACAGTGACGCTGCGGTATTTGGCTTTGCAACTAAATCGATGATGTTATTTTAGTCAGCTTACACCACTGTCCGGAATTAGATTCCACCACAAATCACAGTTTAGCATTTTCCTCATTCCAGGCCAAACTCAACAGATTTCCTAAAATAAAACATGTAAACATGAATTGGGAATAATATTTTCATTTTAGGTTTGTTTTTCTTCTTTCCTCCAAGATCAAGATTGTTGTTTTTATTTACATCCAGGATCTTTTCTTTTTTTCTGTTTTGACTATTTTTAAATTAAATGTACTACTGCAGTTTCAAAGCTCTGCAGTGGTGTTTGTCTCTCATCAACCAACAAGAAACAGGATTTTAAACCATGGCACTCCCCTTTCACAATGTATTTCACCTGCTATATGAATACATGTTAAGCTTTTTATACTTTTGGGTGTTTTGAGCATTTTATACAACTTAGAAAATGCTGATGGCTTGTTGACTTTATCTAAGTAATGAATACATTAGCTTATAAGTGCATTCCAGATAACACATACCAGTCCAGATAACACATATGCTCCGGATAATTCTCCAGATAACATGAGTGTTATCTGGAGATGCAAAGTAAGGTTAAAAAAGGGGGGATGGGTTGCATTAATATCAGATGCTCTGTCAAATATCTTAAGTTTTCATCTTTTTTTTTT
>JAPMNP010727745.1:0-10099 GCA_029874935.1 Atherina boyeri
CGTTCTTTTTCATCATAAACACTCTGAAAATAAGGCTTTAAGTGTAAAATACCGAACTTGTCCTTTAATGCAACAAAATTAGATAATTTATTTAAAACTGTGCAATCCATGCAGCTATTTACTTCTTTTCAAACTTTCAAACTTAAACACTTGTTGTTTCTTTTACTCTTATTTCTCCACATGACATTTCTAATAACTTATGCTACACCTGTTGATGTATGTTCCCCTCATGTGTTTACCCTTGAATTCTGCAGAATCAAGAGACATCTTCATCAACAGAGCCAATGTTAATCCATCCCTGCCACCTCTGTTTATTGTTCTGCCTGGCCTCGCTTGCATCACTCCACCTTAAGAGACCTCATTCAACATTCAAGTTTTACTTTACTTGTTAAAGACAGATCAATTTAAAGGGCTTGCTACCTCAGAATTCCTACTTTTTTCTTCTTAATTTACTGGTGAATTGCATTTCTGCAGCATTGCTTGGAGGTCACTAAAGAAGCAGTATTTTCAAGTATATGTATGCTGTGTTTTTGTGTTTGTTTTTTAAAGCAATTTTACTTCCTGAAGAATTAAACCAATAGCCTAACATCAGCAGCCTGCTGCTTCTTTCCAATATCCTGTCATTTTTGTCAGTGTGCCTGGTAATGTATATTTAACTGCAGAGATAAAACATTTTGGAAATTGTGGAGGTTAATTCCCAGCAGTCCAGCTTTAAATAGGAGCACTGCTGTTACTATACCCATGGAGCCCCTTTGTAGACGCTTTCTGCGCTGTTGCTACATATCCTTCTTTTCTGAACCCTGCAGTGTTTAATGTTCTATGTTTTCTTGACCTCGTCCTGTTTGTTTCCAAGAGATTATTTGCATCATTTAGCTAACAATTGTTTACTTTCATCGTTGGAGATCCAGATGGGTCCTCTGTAGGGGTTAAGATTACAGCTATTGATGGATTCAAGCTATAATCCAATTAGAACATCATGTGTGTACACCCTGTCTGACATATTTCATCGATGAGCCTTTTGTTTAAAAGAAATCATAACAGACTGGCATCATTATATCGTATTATCTGGTAGGATCTAAGATAAATCACATTAACACAGTTATTACTTCTTGGCCCGAATGCTAGATGTAGGATCACAGTTTGAGAGACGGTATGCACGTGTGATGTCTCAGCCCAACAAGTGTAAGGCTAATATCACAGCAGATGATGATCATTTAATCCTTGTTCACTTTAGTGGCTCAGTGTTCACTTTCACACCTTGTACCAGCTGTGTCACATTGGTTTATGCTTCAAAAAATCACTCTCACCAAATTTCACACATTATATTGTGTGAGAATTTGAATGGATGAAAAGTGTTGCACCTCTGTTGTCTGTATGCAACTACGAAAGCAGATAATTTGGGATGCTGGATTGTTTTTTTGTTTGTTTTTTGTTGTTCTAACCACACTACATGGATCAAACTGTAATCAATCCAAAGGAGCAAACCCCTCTAGATTGATTTGTTTCCCCTCCTTTTTTTTAAACAAATGCAGTGCTTCCAGTCAGTCCAAATTAATAACACATTTCAAACCTAAATGTTTAACAAAGTAAAAGTTAGTTTGGGGTTTTTAAGTAGAATTATGTTCAGTTATTGGAAAGCTGAATGAGGGCAAAATGAAAATCTTTTCTACTCTTCTTTAAAATATTATGGGAAGAAAAATATTTGGAAAGAAAAAAAGACTACCCAACGGTAGTTGGGTAGTCTGTCAGGAATATTTAGTGACCAGACTTACTAGGGGTGTAACGATACGCTAAAATCGATTTCGGTTCGGTGTCATGGAGGGCTCGGTTCGGTTAATTTTTGGTACATAAAAATAAAAACTTAAAAAATCCTTATTTTGAAAAGCTGCCAATACACAATATTGCCCCGTTATGTATTTTAACAGGGAAGCCAAAGTGTTCCCAAACAGGAGACCGTAGTGAGGTGGCCAACCTCAACAACAAACTTTGAAAGTCCCCATAGACTCCCATGTTAAAAAGGCCAACTTCACAGCAGAAATAAACATGTTTACAGCCTGGTACAAAAATCCATTCTAGGTTTCATAGGTTAAGTTTACCTTTGTGACAAATCTGAGGGGGGTGAATTTATTTATAACTCATCAGTTTATATGTTATTTAATCTTGAAATTGCGCAAAATTAGGGGCGTGTCCTGTCGATTGACAGGCGGCGGATGTTAGCGCTACTGGCTATTGGTTTGCTTGTAGTTTGCTTCCGCTTTTAAATTTATATATACAGTCACTGGGTGGGAGAGTATTCAAGCTCTGGCTTCTCTTTCGCTGATGCCATGATGCTATTTCTCACAGCTGCTCTTGCACAAAGACAGTAGCCGTTTCTCAATGTGTGTTCTTGTACGTTCTTGTGTTCTTGTGAACTTACGAAACGTCATAAGTCGCCGTCCTAGTAGCCTACTGTTCCATTACAAAGATCACTCAAGTCAAGATCAGATGGAATCCCCGGATGATGTTCTCGACACCGAGGATGCACTGGTAGCAGACTCGGCAAGAGTAAACAGCTAGATGTCTCATAAGCCATTTCGGTTTTCACCTCCAGATCACCAGGATGATTTTCTGATGTCGGTTCATTTTTATGCCAGTGAAGTTATTTAAAGTCGACGGAGCCTTGTCTTAACTGCTTTAACTGCCGTTGTCAAAAGTAAAAGTTGTCAAAGCACCGTCACGAGATAAAAGCTTTAGGCCTAATATACACGTGTCAGGGTTTGGTGGAGCCAGGGCTTTTATAGTTGTATCACTTTCCATGCGGAAACTCGCCTAAGAACTTTGTTCCGCTCACGCTAATAATGGGTGTATCCCAATTCATCGAGTGAGCAGGATTCGGAGTGAACGAAACGTCATTTGCATCATTCTGCGTCATCAACGGCCATCAAGTGCGATCCCAATTCGTTTTGCACTACCTCACCTCACTCACTTCAAACGGCCGAAATTAGAAGTGTGGTGGGGAGCAGACTTCGCCAGGCTTCGCAGGCTTGCGCATGATCAGTAGAATTTCAAACAGGATGGCGAAAATATCGGCACCTCTCGTTAGCCTGGAGCAGTATTAATTTGAATCAATCAGGCTTCATCCTGCCTCAAATCATTTGTGTATTTAAAAAAATGGTAAATGAGCACCAACAACTGGCCTGGCGCCATTATTTTTTAAACACCGGCAACAGTAGTTTTATAAACCGGAAGTGACGACCTTGACTACGAATCCCATCCCAAATGCGCTCTCCCAGCTCACTCCGAAGTGTCCTCCGAATCCTGAGTGCACTCCCAATCCTGCACTTCTGAATTGGGATACACCCAATAAATGTATATTATTTAATGAAAAAATACACCAAAACAGTACGCAAGTGGACCGAACTGAACAAGTCGAACCGAAACGGTACAATACATCCCCGTGAACTGTTACACCCCTAAGACTTACTGTAGCTCGCATCTTTTCAGTAACTACCAACCATGAGCCTTTCACAGATGAAGTGTGACAGTCTTTTAATATGTTTACCATCAACTTTCCTCCCACATGCTGTTCAAAGAAGGATATTGTCTTCCCTCATTGTAAATCCCATGTTTGAGAGGGGCCCACAAGCTCTAAACAAGATTTAAGGCAGGTGAGGAAGGGGGCCAGATCACTACCTAATCATCTTTTAGGCCTTTGTTTACCAGTCAAGCCTTGTCATTTCTGATATAAAAGTCATGGCCATGTTCAGTCTTGCAAATGTCTTCATAGGCAAAACAACAAAGAGAGAATCTTCCAAAAGGAGATTCCCCAAGAAATTGGCAGCTGTTTGGGAGTTTATTTTCAGGCCATCCTAAATTTGAAAAGGTCCAACAAGCTCAACTTTATTTACTGCAGGCCATAGAGAACTCCTCCTCCCCATGGCTGGGGCCTGACTGAGATTGGGGCCTCAAGTGACCACAAGGAATCCAACCGCAGCTCCATCTATCGGTCCAAATTCCAATCAAGATTTACTGTTTTTTATGTGTCCATAAAACATCTGAAAAATCTCTCCTCAGGTATTTCTTTGCCAATCCAGTGGGGATTGTTTTTTTTCAATCCTCTTTAACCTTGACTGTATTTCTAAGCACTTGACATCTTTCAGTTCCACATACAGAAGTTTGCAGATCTTGAATAGGTTGCTGAAGGATAATGGGTTAACAGACCCTCCATGTTACAGTAAGATTTTCTCAAGTCTGTTGCAGTTAATTTGCACCGTCTCTTGTCAAGCATTCTTGGTAACTCTGTTAATTATGTATAACAACATTTAATTGCCTTGTCACACTTAAATAATTAAGTTACTTTGTTGATTTTTTTTCTTTTAAGTTTTTATTGTCAGTTTAATATTTTCAGAACATTTTACCTGAGCCAGTAACACTGCAAATTAATTTTACATATCTTATTTTGACTTGCCCATCAGGTTAGACCACAACCTCCCTTCCCATCTCCCAAAAACTGAATTAAAAAAAAAATCAGTCTATAGGGCTTATAGACTCATAATAATGAGGTCAGACTAGATACCAGTGTAAAACCAGTTCATTTAATGTAGTGATGATTCAATAACAGTCTTAATGTTTTAATTTTTTATCTTAATTTTCTCAATCATGCTCAGTAAGTATATTGTTCAAGCAGATGTTCATGCTGTACACTCTATTACAAACTTAACTGTAACATTTACTGTTCAAATCCGTATAGAGAAATCCTATTACTTTCATACTTTTACAGTACAAGGTCTTGCTGTTATAACCTCAACACTGAGATAAAAGAAGAGCTGATGCTCACATCCGCAGGCTATCACAGATCCTAGTCAGAAGAAAGTGGGCTTTTATGGGGTAATGGCTTTAAATGGTCAAGTGCTAAAATGACTTACTTCAGACAAGACTGCATAGAGACCAATGGGTTAGATAAATAAAGATTTATCTGAACCATAAATCATGCAAAGCAGGATTCCAGAATATATAGACATGGGTATAATGGGTCCTCTTTGGATACATGCAATACATCCAAGATGGGAAAATCTATAAAATAACTTTTTATTACACTGAACAATGCTGCCGTCTGCACATTGTTGGGTAAAAAGAAAACCTATAGCTTTTTCATTTCCTTAAGGAAACAACAGCCTAACTCAGTGCCAGCGTTCTACAATTTATATCCAGGTCATTAGAAATTAATCAACTGGCTCGCTGGCTGTGCTGCATTTCATAAAAAATATTAAACAAGTGTTAAAAAGAGTCATGAATGGCTGAGTTCAGATAATTTCATATTGATTGTTGCTGTAGGGATTCATTCTGTTTCTTTATTTTAGCAGATGGATGTTGCTGAGTCAGCATAATTCATAATTAATGGAGCTTTGTACTGAATGAATCATTACACCCCCATTGATTGTAATTAATTTTATTAATAGTTAATGACAGAAAAAAAAAAGTTTTACTGGGCTTCATGCTGGAAAGGATGGAAAGCGGAAAGAAAGTTTCATTTTAAAGAGTTTAACATCTTGAATGCATTGAACTCTACTCAAGCATGGTGTGACTGACAACTATCTAATTGCATTTTCCATCTTCTAATAACTCACCAGCACAAACAGTTAAACTGGGATTTAAATAGTATTGTAAGAATATGCTAAATATTAAAGACCAAATACAAGTTATAGTATCTGATCAGTAAGATTTCCCAATGTACTATTTATTCAACTAACAGGTTATCAGTCATCGTGCTACACTGTCTTTGAAAAACTTCTGATCCAGAACTGTTTCCAGTGTACTGTTCCTGTACACAAGCAGCCAATAGTGAAAAGCCAACTCTCCAAGACTTGAGCAGAACTGTGTCTGTAATAAGTCTGCAAAATAATAAGAGTGTAATAAGTGAAGCATATCCTCTGCCCTATATAGAGAATTTTCTCTCCCTCTGAACGAAACAAAGCTTCTGAGGCCTGAGGCTAATCACTGCCCTTTACCTGTTGTCATTCATCTAGAGGAGTCAATTGGTCTGCTTCTGCAGGGTGCAGAGGTAATTACGATTTGGCTATGACTTGTGTTTGGCTCCATTGTCTGACTGTGTGGCACACATGCTGGGATATTGGGGACTTGATGCTCAAAGCTCATTCTGGAGAGTTCCACTTTGACTACACCACTCAATGTTCCCCTGGAGAGCTCTGCTACTAACTAAACAATGCTCAGCCAAGATGAGTCAAGATCATCACAGTGAAAAATACGTGAACCTATTTTTATATTTCACTCAGAGGGCTTTATTTGTTGTAATACCGTTTCCAATGCATCCTGAGAAGCTGAATATTTTCCCTTTCACTGCTTCTGTTTCCATTTATGGGTGATTGAAAAAGTTGCAATGCAAAAATAACAATTTCACAATTTTGCTCAAGATATTTTTATGAGATCTAGCTTATTACAAACTCAGATTTGTATTAATATTTAATTGCATTATAAATTGGATGAGAAATACAATTATGTAAGTAAATACACCTGTCCCATCAAGCAAGAAATTGAGAAAATCCCCAGCAAGTAGCTTTTCTCTCAAGGTGAGATTTTGGAAAGGAATGAATCAACTTGAGAAAGATTTACACCAGCATAACCCACATTCGTATTGATCTAGTTTTAGTATGACAAATGAACTCCTTACTATTGGTGCATGCATGGTGATCCCTTCAACTCTTGTTTATCCTGTATTGACAGTAGATGCAAGCACTTGAGATATTATGTAGTGATAGGAACAGTGAGATAAGTATATTTTCAATCTCTGTATATAATTCAACACTGCAGAGCATTGAAATTCATGGTAAAATGTTTCTGAATAACCCATTTTTGTTTTTGAGAATGCACACAGAGCAAAGAGTTTACCTTCAATACAAGGCCTTAACTATTTCAATGCACGACAGAGCTTCAATGTTAGGTGCTTATATAGTTTTCAGTCCACAGTTTTAACATTTTTATCTCTGACATTTATTTAATAATATTAATAATATTCATTTAACCCTCATTTTTCAAATACAGCAGGCACTGGAAAAATAGTTGTACTTGCTAGCTGCTAGTTAGCTGGCAACTTCGCTGAGTATTTGTTAGCTTAAGTGCCAAAGTTTGTTGACAAAACTATGAAAGTGAACCTGAACTGATTCAACAGTTATCTGTAGACCTGTAAAAGAAACTGGGTACCACTTTATAATAACTATCCGTTATAACTAGTTAATAAATCCTTAGTAAACTGTTAATGAGTTATTAATGACTTGTTAATTATTTGTTAACAGTTTGTTAGGGGTTTATAAATGTTTAATAGATCATTGATAAACTGAAAGTTAATTAGTTATAAATGACTTGTTAAATAACAGTTAAAAGTTGGTTAATGATTTATAACTACACCTTATAAATGAGTAATAGGTCATGAACAAGCTATTAGTACATTACTAATGACTTCCTAAGTATTAGTTAATAGTTTATATTTGTTATTGTGATGTTATTCTAAAGTTGCAACTATTTCTCATTCATTAACTGTTAGTAAATGAGGAACAGTTGTTGAGCCATCACATGGCAGAACAGCTGTATACAACTGTATAGAAACCCATGATGTTCTGGCACTTTTTGTGCAGGACATGAACGGTTAAGGAAAACGTGTGGAGACTCAGGGGGAATCGTACAGAGGAGTTACTGGTAGACCATCTCCAAGTTATTGAATTGCATGAGTGGCTTAGCACAAAAAGTGCCCATAGTATATTTTACGGATAGTTATTATAAAGTGTTACAGATTTTCTTAGTATTTTTTTTTATTTGTTTTCTTGATACCTTTTTTAAGAAACAATGAAAAACAAAAGCTGATAATCTCAGAAGAGAGATAAATTTAGGCTAGCAGAATTTTATTATTGTGTTCTTGCAGAGCCTCACTGAACATTTTGTACGTCGGAATTTGCAGCAGTATATCAGCACAATGTGTCAGAGCTTTGCTACAGTCTGTTGAAAATCCTAGTGACTCCTGGGAGTGAGACCACTTTTGAAACTTCCTGTGCAGGAATACACTTCCTTCCGAGAGCTACTGATGCATGAGCAGAATCCTGAAAGATGACGGATGGAGATGAAGGATTCCTCACTGCCTTTTCATGATGACCCTACCGTGCCCAACCTCTCCTTCCTCTGTAATGACAGACTGAGGTGCTTGCAGCATCGAGGGAGGAGGTCAGATAATCAAATCACGCAGGATACTATGCCACATTTGACCTGTACAGACCCAGTTTCTGGGCTCAACTAAGGACTCAGTCTGAAGAAGTGTTTCTGACTGTCAGAATAAAAAAACAATTCTTAGTTGCGTTCAGTTTACTATTTCATGTTTCTATCTCTCTTGCATAAATTATTCCTGTATCTTTTTCAATCCATCGCTGTACTGTCTCCCTTCATGTGAGAAGAGGCTGTTAATGAATGTGGATGTGCATGTGGGAAATGTGTGGGTTACCAACAGAACTTTCCCTCTGAGTGACAGAAGCTCAACAAGGCTTTAGAGGATGGCTTACAAGTTTCAAAAAAAGAAAGAAAAAGAAAAAAAGCAAACAAGGAACATCTTTTTTCCAGATGGTCATGGTAAAATAGAGAAAGATTTACAAGAGGCAGTGCCTGCCTGAAGTACTACAAGTCAGTTTGAGCAGAACTACTGTTGTCTGGTGTAAAACTAGGGTCTATTTATCTATAGAAAACAAAACTTGATCCCAACTTGGTCTGTTGGATTTGTAATAGGCCTCACTGTTGTTGGTCACAGCGCTCTATGTTTGCAAAAATGACAAATCCAAAAGAGAAAAATTCCTATCAAAACTATCGGGACTGTAGCACGACAAGAAAAGAGTAAATATTTATTTAGCTATTTTTCCTGGTTTACTAAGGCTGCTCCCATCAACCTCTGCTCTAATCTGTGAGTATCTGGTATACACTCCAAACTAAATTGCTGTTTATTCTATTCTGTGGATGTCAAAACCTCAGCCTGGTGCTGAATGCTATCGGGGGAATGAGGGTCCCAGGATGCTCAACACTGCTGCTGACACAACACTATTTCTAAAAGACCCGCCACTTGATTTAACCAGCAAAATGTCACAGTAATTGTGAAGATTTATATCAATGGGAAAGAGCTGACGAGGTCCCATGGCTATCAGATCTGACAGACTTAATATGTGCTCAAATGTTGCCTGCCACACTAAAGGCTTGCAGGTTGACCAATTTTACCCAGAATGTTCCACTTCAGCTGATATTGACCGAGCCACCGTTTTTCACTTCTGTAAATCGAGTGTGAAGTGGAACCTTTAGGTTGTGAAATTGTGTTTTTAATAACCTGGAATTACTTGAAAACATTTTATCACACATTTTTATTTTCCTTTATGTGCTGTCTCAGATGACATGAAAGTAAACTGAAAGGTTTGTGTCGTGGTTTGTATAAACAGGCAAACTTTAATGTAAGGCGTGCAACAAAATGAAAAATCAGTGACAGAAAATTATCTATTGGTATCTAATCACTTTATTGAAATAACTATAATGTTTTTATTTTCTTTAGTGCTGGGGAACGATTACAATTTTTAAACGTGATTAATCGAATAAATGTCTGGGATTAATCCTATTTTTACACGCAAAATGTTGTTTTCTTTTATAAGTAATGCAGTCATTTCTGTTTTCCTTTTTCCCCTTTACAAGGTAACAGTTAAAATGTTTCCTGTAAATCTTCCTAAAATCCTTGGATATTAATAAAATAATAGTAATAATACAATAATAAATATTTATATAACAATGAAATAAGAAATCAAAAACAATAAAATTATACATTTATGATAAAGAAGGATGAAAATTTTAGGATTTTCTAATTAAAAGAAACATTCCAGCTGCCATATTTATGCCACCATCTTTTCTGTGGTGTTTCTGAAAGGAAAAACAACTCGGTGTGAAGTGAGAACCCTCTGAGCTTTAAAACTGCAGTACCGACTTGGGCTTTGTTTGATAAAATAAGTCAGTAGGCTACATATGCACACAATTTGTAAGTGGTTACTTGTAGTGGCCCCATCTTGGATATGATGAATCTATCCTTAGTAAATGG
>JAPMNP010727746.1:0-12140 GCA_029874935.1 Atherina boyeri
GACGATTGGCTATGAGCTACGCACAGGCACATTTGATAGACATTCGTAGCGCCCAATAAACGGCTCTGGGCATTCGAAAACCGCGCCTCAAATACGAGAAAAATTTAACCTCTAGTTTCCAGACCGTCTCATGAGCTTTGTTTCATGACGTGATCTGACGTTAGCCAGGCTAGTCATAAAGGCCACTAGAGCCCAAAAAATCTTATTTGCGTCTTATTGCAGTATAACCATGAAATAGTGGTTCCCAACCTATTTTCCCTGAGGACCCCCTTCATGCAACAACCAAAAAGCTGAGGACCCACTGCTCGCCCGGAGTTGACAACATTCTTGGTTTTATGGTGCGAAGTTAGTATTTTCTGGCTCCCAAAACACTGGTTCCATGTGTATAATGCACCCAAATAATAAAATGATTTTTGAGCGAATACATCCCAACCAATTTTCAATGTGGATTTTAAATCACATTGGCTCTGAACAGTCATAGCCTTGGGGACCCCAGGTTGGGAACCACTGGCCTAACAAATACTCTGGATATTGACTGTTCCTTCTTACGGGATTATTATGTAGACAATGATAACTGTATATTTCCTGTTGTCTGTTTTAATCATGTTACTTACTGTATGTATTCTCTGGTCTGTTTCTTTTGATCATGTACAGCACATTAGGTTGCCTTGTGTATGTGCTATATAAATACATTCACCTCACCTCATAAAACTTGTGAATTAACTGGCTTTGTGCTGTGCACATTTAAATGAGCAGTGATTATTTAAAGCTATACTGTATATGTAACATTAAAGGTTGTATAGAGGATTTTTTATTTTTAACAAAATTTAAGTCTTTGTTAAAACTTACTAAATAGATATCTAGCAGCCCTGTACTTATGAAAAACCAAAAAAAAGAAATATGAAGTGTGGACGTGGTGAGGCCCAAAAAACCGTAGCCAATAGAAGTTTAACATTGGTCGTTGGCACGTCAATCAACCTCTGTTATACGTAACCTACGTAATTTATGCAGCCTGTCAGTACACGAGCAGGGCTGTTGTAATCGCCTAACAGCTGATCACATGTTTAGCCTAAACAGTGCGAAACTCTTCCTCCTCAAAAACTTTGATACCAGACAAGAAGCCCGAGCCACAGACAGCAAGCCGTAAACAGAAAACACTTTTTGAAGGAGCTGAAAAGAGAAAACGGGGACAACTTGAATGAAACCGAACTAAAGTGATTTTTGGAGAATCTTTCATTGTAGGGCGGATATTGAAATCGGCGAAGGGATAAAAACTGATGCGTTGGTCGCCAAGTTCCTTTTGGACAGGCAAAATTTACAAACGATGTGTTCTAGATGACAAATTGATGAAGTTGTTTTTGGCGTTATGCCAAGTATTTGTTTGATACACTTAATGTAAAATGCCAAGCTTTAGTGTTTATCTGGTGTAATGACACTAATTGTCCGGCTCCTCTGATGTCGCGGCTCTGTCTCACTGGTTGATCACAGCAGTGACCCTCCTGGATGGATCTATGCATCCGAATACAGCCCAAGTTTGCTACAAGCTACAGTCTATTCCTCACTGTCACAGCGTGCTGCTCACTGCAGGCAGCAGCGCCAAAAACGGAGGCATTGACAACGGTTGCTAAGAAACGTCATCGTAAAGGCGTGGCCAGGGAGGGAGCTGTGAATGAAGTAGGCTGGTCTTGTGGATGTGCTTTATTCAAAAACTCGCTAATGCTCTCTGCTTTCTGTGATGCCACGAAAATCGTCTGTACAACCTTTTAATGTTTAAGGTACACAACTGGTTTCTTTTGTGTATATTTGTGTTGAATTATTTGATCAGCAACTATTGCCACTTGGATTCTATCTTATTCAATGTTTGAGTCTGATGTAGATTTCGAGCCATTGACAAAAACTCAAACAATAATATGGTCCATATAATGTTTAGCAGATAATTGTCATGGCAGTAATTTTATTGTATAAACGACTGCTTTTGACATAAGATGATGATTTTGGTAATTCCAACTTAAGCAGTGTGGGAGAACAGCAGTCAGTAGTAAGTGTACTTATTTTCTACTTTATCGTTCAATCATAAAGTGGCAATCAAGATGTTTTTAATTAGTTTCATTTTTCATTTCAAACATTTTTCATTGCTGAACTAACCCTAACCCACATTAAACAAGATTTTCATTGCAGTCTTTGTGTTAATTTTATTAATTTACTTTTATTCAATGTTGTTTTTTATTTCTTTTTTATTTATTTATTTTCATTCTTTTTTTATTTTGCATTTTCTATTTTAGTATTTTTCTTTTTTCCCCTGAATTTTTAACCTGTATTTATTTTGGTTTTATATAATTTTAAATAAATGAAGGGGTTAAAAGGTCTGATGGAAATTATGTGGCACAAGAAATGCTTGAATAACTATAAATTACATTTTTAGATTTGCCTTCTAATACCAAACATCATAAAATATTTTGTTGCACCACAAAAAATTACGTAAGTTAGACGCAACTCTAACTTACTTAGATGTATCTGTGTATTTACATGATTTTAAACCTACAAACTGTTTTACGCTAACATTTGTAAAATGTTTGCGTAATAGCGATTGTATTGAAGGGTTCTTTCTGTCTCTTCCTTTTCCTTTTAGGTGACTGTTCAGTACAGGCAGGATAAAGGAGCTGTGGTTCCATTGCGTGTCCACACAATTGTGATCTCTGTTCAGCACAATGAGGATGTAAGTGTGGACGAGATGCGTCACTGTCTGAAAGAACAGATTGTGAAAGCTGTGGTTCCCTCTGGCTATCTCGACGATGATACCATATATCACCTGCAGCCCAGTGGCCGCTTTGTCATTGGAGGCCCACAGGTGAGAGATGATCACCTGTGTTAATTTGTATCTATTAATTTCTCCAGCAAGCAAGCCACATGGTCACCTCAAGACTGTGGTGTTCAGTTTTTCTAGAGTTCAATTTAGTCTTCTGTCAAAATAAACTGAATACGTTTATTCTTTCCCTAAAAGTATGCATTCCTTCACACAGAGTGATGCTGGCTTGACTGGGCGCAAAATCATTGTTGATACTTATGGGGGCTGGGGAGCCCATGGAGGTGGAGCTTTTTCTGGAAAGGACTACACAAAGGTTGACCGCTCTGCAGCCTACGCTGCCCGTTGGGTTGCCAAATCTCTTGTTAAAGCTGGGCTCTGCAGGCGTGTCTTGGTCCAGGTGAGAATTTACCTCACTTTTGTCACTCTTGCACCATGAGCCTGTCACTTGTTAGTTACTGCTGGTTGGTTTTGATATTTTGGATGTGAAAACTTGTTACAGTTAAACTAATATACTAATTGTTATTAATTCACCATAGGAGCTCATTATTGTTTATTAAAGAAAAACTACAAACCCTGACCACCAACCTGCAGATAGTTTTATTTTTCTAAGGCACTTGGCAGCATTAGTATCATGTTCTCAAATTTCTTAATTGTGTTTTTCTAGAGCGAAACACTGAAGGCCTGAGTGTCTTAAGTTTGGTTGCCTCAACCTATTGAGTTGCAGGACAGTATGTTAAGATATGCACTTCACAGGATGTTGCAGAAAATATGTTTGCATATCTTTGCAAAAAATGTAGGTTTTGTTTGGTATCAGATAAGCTAATATTTATTTGATAACTTTCATCCATGCTTTGACCACACAGATTTACTGCTGTCTTGAAACACTGGAATGGAAGAACTTAAACAAAATAGAAACCTAAAAAAAGAAATATAAAGTAAAAAGTTACTCTTGCATTTTGTGCATTTTACAAAAAAATATCAATTTATTTAATAATTTAGAGACTGTCCACGTGTTAATAAAAAAAAAATAAAATAAAAAAAAAAGCCTACATCATACACTGCTGCCAGTGGATCAGGGACTTCCAGCATGCTGACCTGTACTTCATGTTGCAATCATTTGTAGTGACAAGAATTGGACCTATGGCTGTGACCAATAGATTCAGTGACAGTCTTTCCTGATAGAGCCTGAAGTTTCCAAGAAAGAAAAAGGCACATTGGGTCACAAAGGTGACCAAGCGCATACTCTGTTTTCCTTCAACATTCAGGAGATGTAAATTCATCCTCCTGCTCCCGGCATTGCTGTCATGACTTAGAAGCTCATTTGAAGTCCTGATCTGAATTTGTTAGTCATACTGGTTCTCTTCTACTGTCAAAACAGCCCCTCTTAAACTAGAATTTAATTTTGAAGATGACGGGAAGCACAGGGTCTGGGGTAAATAATTGTTGGTGTACTTTAAAAAGGAAAATGTTTCTCATGAGAATGTTACAGAAGACTGTCTCATAATGGAGGACTGATTTACTGTGCTCTGCCCATGAATGTAAAAAAAAAAAAAAAAAGTGGAACCTGCTCTCAGTAACGGTCCTGCCCTGAAACACAATTTTTTGTCTGAACTTCTATAATTGTATTTATTTATTTTAAAAAAAAATTTGTTCATATCCATTGACAATTGTTTTAGGTATCCTATGCCATTGGAGTATCCCATCCCCTCTCTGTGTCTATCTTCCACTATGGGACCTCCCAGAAGAGTGAAAGGGAACTGTTGGACATTGTGAGAAAGAACTTTGACCTGCGTCCCGGAGTCATTGTGAGGTATGCTGTGTCTTCCACATATAGGAAGATTTTAGTAACAGTGGAAGGAATATTTATAATTGAAAAATTTAATTGATTTGCTTAGAGGCCAGGTTAGGGACTAAACGCAGTCTAAAAATCTAAATGAACTACTTTTTAAGATGGCCAAGCCAAAGGTGTTGCCATGGTAGTGACTGCCCACATCTTACCCATTTACAGGAGCTGAAATTTTTCCCAGTTAAAGCTTAAATTTTACATGCCACTGTTTATGATAGCATTTACTTTTAAATACTGTGCTTTATTTTTTAACATTCTGTTTATGTCGAAGGGATCTTGACCTGAGGCAGCCCATCTACCAGCGCACAGCAGCATATGGTCACTTTGGTCGTGATGTCTTCCCATGGGAGGTTCCCAAGAAGCTGAAATACTGAATTGCTGTTCTTCTACTAGCATAAACTAAAAGCCCTGCAGATTTACCCCTGTGTTTTCCACCTTCCCTCTTTCCCTTCTGTGCTCCTCCTTCCGTTTTCTTCCTCATATGCAGCCAAATCCCAGCAGCCTCTCCTGTGTTACCACTTGTCCACCTGTAAAGATTCTCTAAAATTAGACAATAGTTATTTAATTTGCTGGGATACACAGGTTTGAGCAGTGCTGCCAATCATTATTCCTCCTTTTTTCTGGTGGCTTCTTTTAGCACATCTTAAAAGTAATTTTGACAATCATTATTAATACTATACTTATGAGAGATTTCCAGAACCTTCTGCAAATTAAATAGTCATAAAATCATTATACTTCAGATACAAAGTCGCTGTAGTGTAGTTGTTCCAAGTGATCAGTTTGGCTTCATCTTTAGCAATGTCCTGTTTAGTATTGCACAAACATCGCAATCCTTTCTTTGTTTTTGTTTTTTGGTTTTTTTTAATAGTGAAAAAAGATTCTAACAACTTTCTTCTTATTTTTCCTTTTTTTCAATTTTATTATTCATGCAGTCCCTTCAGGCCATTTCTTTCTTTCTGATGTTTTACAGAGAAGTCAGAAGCTGCTAATGACCTTGTGGCTCTGTTGGGCTGCGCCATAAATTAACTTTTTTTTTTAAATATTTTTTTTTAGTTTTCATTGTCATTTGGATGTTTCAAATGTGAAATGCTTCAGCGTTCTGACCAAGATAAAGGAACGGCACTTGCCTTTCTGGAGAGTGACTCTGGATGTTGTTTCAGAGAAATCCGAGTAGTCACTTCTGGGCTGCCTTTTCTTTTTTCCACTCAACAACTCAGTGTAGATGTTTTGTTTGCTTCATTATTGAGGGACCTAATGGTTTGATCAGCAGAGGGGAAAGTCTTTATGTACATTCTTTTTTAAGATGTGAAATTTTAAGTGGACATGAATAATGGAACAAGAGTTATTTATGCAGACAAAGAGAAAGCAGCAAAGTCAGCATAGTGAATGTAAGAGGTGGTAGTAGTTCTCTTGTTGGAGTAGTTTTTAAGTTGCTTCAAGTAAAACTAAAGAACGGGTGTTGGTGTATGAATGTGCCGTCTGTCAAGATTACACCTTTTTTTTCCTCCAAAATTTTATTAATCTGACACAAGTAGTCTATTTTCCCCCTATGATAAGTACANTAAAATGCCTCAGGGTTTGCCAAGATTGCTCGTCATGTCTTTTTAAGCACTGTTGCAATAGTTAACGTGCAAGAAAGTTAGTTAAATATGTGGAAAAGTTTAGACCATACACTATGGATAGATTTAAAGACTTTGATATCTGAATGCCTTCCAATTATCCAATTTTTTCTCTTTTCCAGACTTCAAACAAATCCAGCTATATTTCCTTCTAAAATCAGCAGGTAGCCTGTAAGTGACTTTAAACTGTATCTCTGTATAATCTCACATCTAGTTGGCTTTGTGTCCCCAGAGATGTTACTGAAATGAACATTTGTTTATTTATATCCTTTTTTTTTTGCGTTTGTTTTTTTTAAGATTTTCTTTATTTTTAGTTTGGCTTCTCCAGCCCCACCTTGTGGTTTTTTGAGTGTCCTACAGCAACACCTCTGGGAAGAGCCACATGGTGCCTTTTTTAAAGCCTTTTTTTTTTTTTTTTTTGTTAGATCATATGCATCCTAATGCTCACCCACAGTTGATACAAATGATTGGTTGGTGTTGTACAGAGAAACCAGCCTGTTTACATGATCTGCTGGGGAGGACTAAAAGATTTTGTTTTTTTATTTATTTATTCAATTTAGCACCACCCACTACCACCAAGTTGTTTGTGTAAAGTTGAGTGTGTCTGTCAGTGTGTTTGGTAAAAGTGCCTTTTCTCACGGTCTGCTAATGCCCCAAAATACACAATTTCTTACCTTTTGACCCTACCTTCCCACTTCTACCTTGAGGTTGTGAAATTTCCCTTCTTGGGAATTTATTCTGATTAGTCTGAATTGTTGTAGTTTCTTTCAATCTGTTAATAAACTGCACTCGCTTTGTGCTTATGGGGTGTGCTTTTGGCTGTTTAATCAATAAGGAATAGTCTGAATTCTGACTTCTTTTTGCAACCAGTGAGAAAGTCCCCATCAAAAACAGTAGTGAAAGCAGATGTTGGTCTCATTTGAAAGGTGCACTGAAGCTGGTCGCTTCCTCTTGCAGACTAACCTCTGTGACAGAATCCACGTTTTTACTTTGTTTTTATTAAACTGATAAAAAAAAAATCATGAATTCACAGCAATTAAAATGCTTTTTCTATTTAAAAAGGGAAAAAAAGTATCCATTTCTTTACTTGGAAACCTCAAATACTCAGTTTGGTTTCAGAAACCAAAACCGTTTTTAAATCTGAATTAACTTGTTTCAGAAATGGTATTTAAATCTAAAAAAAATAAATGGATTTTAGATAGTGTTGACTTATAAAACTTATAAATGAATGAAACTTATAAAATGCTGCATTAATGGGAAATAATTTTATTACAGCTGTATCACATTTGATTTTATATAAATTGTGTGAAAGATTACAGAATATGCTTTATAGAAGCTGATGAAACCAGGAAACATGATATGGAAAATTAAGACAGGTTGACACACAAATCTAATCATGCATACAGAGGAATTATGGAATATAAAGAATTTAGCCTTTTGTTTCAGTAAAGCTGTCTTAACTTTGGAGCATTTTTCCTTTTTTTTTTTTGCAGCTGAAATTAAGATGATCCTTTTTGTTGGATTTCTTCTCATTGCAGATGGTGCATTGTATAAAACAAAATCATAAAGCATGAAATAAAAAGGAAAATGGTATCAAGCAGAAATATTTGCAGCTTGATATTGAGCAATGGTGGTTAGTCATGCGAGTGACTCATGGTTTTATTCCCACCCTGTAATAAAGAAATTGAAACCGTTTAAGGATGTATTCTATTAAATAATCTGGTTTTAGCTCTGAAAATGTCATTAAATGTGACCTACCTGTCGAATATTAGATTGTGTTGTAGTTCAGAGGCTTCCAGACAAATTTCTGACAATAAAATACCGTCTGCACAAAGAAGATTTAAATGTAGTTACCACTGAGTAAGCATAAACTAAACAGGTCATTTATCTGTTTACTTACTCCACATTTGAGGGCAGTTTTGGCATCTCTGCATCTGTATATTGGCAAGATGCATGGATCTGTGAATTTAAAAATTAACAAATTAATGTTTTGTTTTTAATAATGAATACAACATGGCCAGGCTGCAGCTTCTTAAATATGATCAAATGTGATCAGTTTACTGTCTCTCAAAAGTCAAATCTTTTCCTAGAGGTCTCTGGTAATTGTTTTTTTTTATTTAGTTTTTTCTGTGGTGGAAAAGGAATATGTGATTAGATTGGAAATACGAATAATATTTAATTAGTGCCAGAGGGAAATTGCAATTTTTGATCATTTATATAATAGAGCTGTACAGGAAATGGTTATCAAGATATGTGTGAGTGAAAATGATAAATCTGACCCACTATGGGTGGGCAAAAGGCATTAAATATGATTTTTTTTTTTTCAAATTTGCATTCAACCACTTGGTATAATAGGCTGATTGTATCTTTTCACATGTTAACAGTAATGGGTCATCACAATTTCTGTAAATGGGGAAAAAAGTACTTTCAAGAAATCACTTAAAATTTTTAAGAAATCCTGTTTTTTTATAGCCTTTTAATGCGTTTTCCACTGTAGGTATCAGTTATTTAAAGATGTACTGAAGACAGAATCAGACTGACCCACAATGGGCGCCTCCTGCCCTTTACACAGGTGGATGAGGCCACAGATGGCCTCAGGGGTAGCATAGCCCAAGATTGCATCCAGCACCGTCTTGCTAAACTTCCCAATGATTGTGTCACACTGGTTTCGGTAGGAGGCCGGCAAGATTAGACAAACCTCTTCCAGCAGCTTGATCACAGCGCCCTGCAGGATAAATGAGATACGTGGCACCCTGTCTGTACTTCCATCAGGTTGCATAAGTGCCCAGGATTCATTACAATAAATGACTCACCTCAGTCCTCTCCTTCGGCAGCAGATCTTCCAAAGTTTTGAAAAGAAAAATGCAGAAGGAGCACTGTGTTGTGGGGTTGGCCTTATTGACAGACAGAAATAGCAGAAGATTACAGTAAAAGGAGATTTTTTTTTAAAAAGGAACATTTTTATATTATTTAAAAATGTGTATCAGTAAGTTGTATTCAACTAACATTGTACTTTATCACAGCAGCCTGAAGGGCTTCGTTGGCAAAGTAACTGAGCATCTTCTCGTGTTTGTCACAGGAGCTGCAGAGCCCAATGAGTTTGCAGATCTCTGCTGGTTTCTGGGGAGAGGGAGGGAACAATGTGTGCATCAAAAGTATGTGTTGGAAATAGAGTCAGGGTATTTACCCTGGCAAACTCAAGAATGAATATATCCTTTAACTTACTGCAACACCAGTAACAAAGGTGATGGCCACTGGAAGCATCTTGTCCACCTCTTCTTTGCAAAGTTTGGCAGTTGCTCCTGGCAGGTGCGCACACAGACTTTCAATGCCATCCATGATCTTTTTCTAGAATGATGTGAACATGATTATTGACTTGAGGTGATATACAGCCATTTTAACTCTGAACATGGCCAGAAGTCAAAATACAAAAGATATTAAAGCTGTATTTGACTTTAATCAAGTACAAAGTATATGACATAAAAAAAGGAATTAGAGTTAAAGCTAGGCAAAATGTTTGATGATTTTCCTGATAGCATAATATATTAATTAAAACAGAAACAATAAAAAAAGAACCAAAAAAAACAAAACAGGATCTTGGGGGACAGGTGAAAAAATTTCATTTCAGCTTTTGGTAGACTTAGAAAATAGGAAGTGGCTTTTTATGATAAAAAAACAGAAACATTCCTTTTCTGTGTGTGGGTTTCAGTTCAAGCATCACTGATAACAGATTATTTGAATGTGTGAATGTGAAGCATGTGCTTCAGCTGATAACACAACAGGTGTAAATTAATTCCTGGAATTCAAGACATTTGTTCTATTTATTTATGAGAACTCATTAACCACAGATCTTGCCAGCTGTTTGAATTAGCACATGGCACATTTTTTATTTTGACTTGTGATTACAGATATAAACAGTACTGATAATATTATCAGTGAGCAAATAAGAACTCTCAGGTATGTGGTTGCTTGGGAATCTAACCATTGTTCTCACCTGGAGGTCTGCATTGGAAAGCATGTCCACAAGGAGTTCAAATATTTGGGTGCAGTCCTTGCAGACATCCCCTGTCTGAATATAGGAATAAACATCACATCATCATAATGGATTAAAGACTTTACAAAAATTGTAATTCCTACCTGCTTTAGTTCAACTTAAAAAAAAGTACCTCAGAAAAGCTAAAAATCACTTCCTCTGATATTGAAAATGGCACCATTGTGATTCTTTCTGTATCATTCTGTCCTGTAGTCTTATTGCTACACATCTTAAAGCGTGATAAATACGTTATGATCTGAGCACAGTTTTCATTTTTGTGAATTCTGGGGATTCAAAATTGCTCATAAACAGAAATGAAAGCAAGTAATTTTTGTCAGTGAATCTGTTTCAGATGGTTGGTAAAAGAAGTTGAATAGAACATTTTGAAAACAGAAATAAAAACAATCACTTACTTTCATGACATCTGTCAGACTTTGATTGATATCATAAGTCGTTGTCAGAACTGCGGTGGAAAAACATGTTTGAAATTTTCACACTTCAGAATAATTTCATATCATTTCATATCATTTTCAAAATCTTACCACAGCCTTGGAGACCAATTGAGAGAAGCAAAGTTAACACAAACATGGCCATCCTTGATTACTTTCTGGTTTTTCGTTGAAGCTCTTCTCTTCTCAAATCTGTGAGGGAGCAACAAGTGCAGCTTATATTTGACATGACCCACTGCTTAGCCGTAGCCCCCGCCAACCAGGTTTTAGAAAAAAAAGGATGTGTACTAATTTGATAAGATGTATTTTCAGCTTTTCAGCAATGGGGAAGTCGAGGGACATTTTCACTTCCTTACTCTAAGGTACAGAAACTTGATACTTTATATTTTAAAGATAGGCTGTAGTTATAGAAACTATTCAAGATTTGACTCCTCCCGCTCCGTGTTCCCTCTGTTATCATTACATATTGTATGCAACCTGGCACCCACATCGTAACTAAAAACTGTTTTAGTTCATCATAAAAGAGATTTTTAAAACAAATTTGCCTTTCCAATGTGGAAATTAGACAAATGTTAATCCTGCTTTAATTTGGACCTTTCAACTTTCCAGAAATTGAATCACATCAAGAAATAGTTCTACAAAGTAGTCAGAAATTCAGCTCCACATCAAATCTCTGATGATTTTCTAGATTAAAAACCTGAGAATGTACAGTTCATTCTGCTACCATAGATCTGACCTTAGTTTTTACAAAGATGAAGAGTCTGACAGAGCACATACTGGGCCCCACTTTAATCACAGTTTTCCTACAAATGATTTAACTGTAGTATCAAAATATATTTGAAAAATAGCTAATTTTAAATATAATTTTGGCTTTCAGAACTAAATTTGTTCCTCCAGAGTTCTGCTATCACATAGTTTGTATCGATTCACACACTTTCTTTATCCAGAAGCTGCCCGTATGATCTGCTGTGATTCTTACTTCCTCATTTGGTAAACAAAACCTCACCTCTCAAATGGCCGATTTTGTTCTTCATCTGAACTTTATCAAATGCGTCTCATGTACTGTACATGTCATTTCCTCGACCCTCTAATTCTGAGACACTGCACGGCCTCTTCCAGCTTGTGATGAATGTCATACGGTAAAAAAAAGAAAAGAAAAAGTATTAGAAAAGTTGAGTGAACTTTAAACAGCAAGGCAACCAACTGCTGAGCTTTGTTGAATAATCAGCTTAGGGGTTTTGAAGTTATATGAACTTTAATTAAGACAGTCAAAGTAGAATCTTAACTTCATCAAAGTTATAGCTGTTCAGGTATTATAGTCGTGTTTGGTCATGTAGCTGTTGCATGGGTTAAAAAGTGGCTCTGAAATGTGGTTTCACACAGTGGT
>JAPMNP010727747.1:3311-21289 GCA_029874935.1 Atherina boyeri
AATGTGACGTCATCTAACGACTTCTGGCGACTTTTAGGACAGCCAATAGCGACTTTCCTTACCGAGGAGTTGGCAACACTGTAGACATTTGTCTACTCATTGTTACAGCGGCTATGCATGAAGAAATCACGTACGTTTTTTCATTACCTCCAAACAGACAAAAAACTTCTATGATCAAGCCTTTAGCCGGCAAAAAACCACAGTTGTGCTACTCTGTTTCCCTCTGCCTTTTCTTGCCGTAGGATTTTGCCGCAAATTTGAAAGCGGGAGCAAGCCGCTAGCAACCAGCAGTAGCGATGACAGCCCCATCTTCCACCTGTCAATCAAAAGGGTGCAACAATATATGCGCAATTTCAAGATTAAATAACATCTAAATGAGTGAGTTATAAAATAATTGAAAAATTATGGTCATAAATGGGGCCTTTTTCCTGATTTATGGAGTTATATAAAGATGCCTTCAAAATCCCCTTTGATTCTTTTCTAACAGTGACAATGATATAGGCTGTATAGGCTATAGTCTGTTTTTAGTTAAGAAATGGGCCTTGATGGGGTCAAGTGGATATTTCCTAAAGGACAACCAATTCATTTGAAGATTTAAGTAAAAATAAAAAAGCAAAAGAAGTTTAAGAGAGGGGGATGAAAAAATGTTTTACAAAATTAGCTGCAAACTACTTTGCAGAGCTAACAGCTTTCTGGCAAGCCACTGCAGTCTCATGTACAAGAAAATAATAGATAAATGGAAATATATACACTTCTTATCAGGCATGTTTCCTTGGAAAACTTCCAAAGAAATTCTGTGGAGGTTTTCCAAAGAGATGCGATCAAATTATTTTGTAATAAAAAAAACTTCTACAGTACCTCACTATTTACCATTTTGTACTGGAAAATACGAGCAAACAAAAGGGCCTTGAAGGCCACATTTGTCCAAATGCAGGGGGAGGTAACCCAGTCACCCAAGGGTTTGGTTGTTTCACACGAGGCTTCGAGTATACTGGACTTCCTCACCATCAACAAGCAAGCATGTTTCTACAAAAAATGTTCGTTTATTTGTCGACAGCAGGCATGGTTTTCTACATGATGGGACTCAGCATCTCGCTCAATGTTCTAAATTTTTTCTTCCCAATTCTCGCCAAGAAGCTGATCCTTAAAATGGGTGAAAAGATCAACATGACCGACAATCCTAGATTTAAGTATGAAGACTGGGGTCTTACTTTCATGTCTCCTATATTTTTAAAAACCGCCTCTTTGCACATGTGGTTGTCACTCGGACAGGAGGCTTTTGTGGGGGGAGAAGCTCCAGATTCAGCTGTTATCACCATGGACCGAGAAAAGACAAGTATCTTCAAGTATTTGAAAGGTGCGCTGAAAATGCAAACTGTTGCTCATTTTTCTGACAATGTGTCTCTCTGAGCGCCTGCATTTAACTTCTTATGTCGTCTACAGGTAACAAGCCGCTGGTGTTGAGTTTCGGAAGCTGTACCTGACCTCCGTTTATGTTCAAACTTGACGAGTTCAAACAACTCGTTAAGGACTTCAGCGATGTCGCCGACTTTCTTGTGGTTTACATTGCTGAGGCTCATTCAACAGGTGAGTCAAAGTCAGCAGGGAGCCAGGTGAAAATGATATGCATGAAATTGATTTGGGAAGAAATTATAATTGAAAAAAAGAGAAGCAAGAACCATATCAGTCAATGCAGAAGTATGCTTAAATCCTTTTTTTCCTTTTGCATGTTTAGAAATGATTGTGTTTCAAAGATTTGATGCATATGTGCAACAAACTTCAAGCGATCTTAATTCTATGCTATGTTGCTCTACTGCATTCTGTACGTTTTCTCTCAGATGGTTGGGCCTTTAACAACAACTTTGACATCAATCAACACCAAAGCCTTGAAGAAAGGCTGTCTGCAGCACAGATCCTGGTTCAGAATGAACCCCTGTGTCCCGTGGTCGTGGATGAAATGAGTAATGTCACAGCCATAAAGTATGGCGCCCAGCCTGAGAGGCTTTACGTGCTGCAGGCTGGGAAAGTCCTCTACAAGGTGAGATCTGTGCACCACTGACAAGTTTGTGGCAGTCCGTTTAAAAAAACAAGTTTGGTCATCATAGATTGTAATCAATTAAATTTCCACAGCACATCTAAAGTGGCATAAAAAAAATTAGACATTTCTTTGGTGGCGATCGCTGCAGGGTCTTAGGAACACCTCTAAAAACCATTGTGAGTGACCAAATCAAAGTAAAATTCCTTCGTGCTTTGAAAAATGTGGATTCAGTAGCCTTGCAAATCTTTGTATTTTGTTTTTATCACATTCACTGCAGACACAACTACCTTGCCATTCCAGCAAAAAGATGGGAAAGCTCTCCACCCTCATTGCTCTTCTTATGCTTTTATGCAACTTAAAGAAACAGGAGGGTGTGAAACTCCCTGTGCACTCTGAACTCACGCTATCGCGTGCCAAGAGAATGAAAACAAACAGTGGAATTCCTGGCATTGAGTCAGATTTGTGATAGTCATGGAAGTGAAGTACATCATATGACAAGACGGCTATACTGACGTTAGTCTGATTTCTGTGAAAGTTAATACAAATGTTATCTGCTATTCATTGGTGATGTTTTTTACTTTTTTTTTCAGGGGGATATAGGGCCTTGGGGCTACAATCCACAGGAGGTGCGTTCTTTTCTGCAGAAGATGGAATAAAACGAAGGTTTGTGAATCAAGCCAATCCCCAATGCCCTCTGATATTGAGGGCTGAGCTGTCGGAGGATGGGAGCTTCAATCAACAAATCTGATATGCTACTACTTTACCTTTTTCTTTTATTAGACATTATAGTTGTGACTCTGTGTAAACTGCTAAATGAATATTAATATTGTAATCCTTTGAAAGATGCAGTAATGTTGCCTTCAGGCTCACCTTGCATTCAGAAAAACAACCTCTGAGTTTGAACACAACTGTGTGTTTCTTAGTGATGGATACAGATTAAACCATTGGCCTCTGTAGCCAGATAAAGTGAAACACAGAGAAGCTGTCCACTCAAGGTTTGTGTTTTAAGCAGAGATGGGGTCTTTTATTCTATTGTTTAAAAATCCCTTAAACTTTAAGTATATGAGAGTGCTTGTCTTCCACATGCAGTCAGTTAGTATTCAAACGGTCAGTGCCTCTATATTCTATACAACCACAAAGATTTTTCTTTAGCTCTAAATTCTCCAAAGTACTTCCCCAGCAGACTGCTTTTCCATGAAGATTACAGTGCAAACCTCTGGTAACTGTAATTTGATGAAATACTATTTAAAAGCAGGTCTTTTATTAAGTACATTGGAGAATTTCCAGTTTGACATGCGTGTTGTCGTCTTGTTGCAGATTTGCATCACATGTGACTTAAAGCTGTTAATCTAGTTTTTTTTCTTTACATTAGCAGCACATACCAAAAAAAATCAGATTTTCATTTCCCCCTTTTCACTGCAAGCTAATAAAACTGGGTGGAAATTTGAAGACATACTTGATGTACTTTCTTCAATTTCCTAGTGTCCAACCATATTGCTCTCAGATAAACTTAATTGCGCTGTCATTGTCTGAGTCACAGTGACTCATCGACCTATCAAAAGCAAATGTTCCTAAGCCACAGAGGTCTGCATTATTGCATCATGTTTCTATATAGAAATGGTTTCAGGGCATTTATATTGATGCACTCAGCAGTTTTTAACCACATGAGAATCCGGCTGATGTTTGCCATCTTGTCTGGAAGCCATAATTGTGGCATGGTATGTGGATTTTGCAACATCAACCCCTACACACTCATGAATTTGAGTTGTGGCATGCTGCATTCAGGTCCCGATGGGAGTTAATGCCTAACTGTCTTATCTCAGCCCATTAACTGATTTGAACATCCTCTGCCCTCAATGTTATATAACAATTTGTTCATATGCATGCTTCTGTGGCATATTACAGTGTACATAATATCCATGTTAAGTGTAAGTGATGAATGAGCACAGTTACTTTTCTTACAAGGATGTTTTTGATAGTTTCATTCTGTATTATAGCCTTCCATCTTACCAGCACAAAATTCCTATGTTCATGTATTTTGGTTCATTTTAAGATGTTTAACTGTAAAACATTTGAATGAAACAATAAAAACGTCTGCATTGGTGCTGATGTGGGGCTCTGTTGAATAGAGGTATGATCCTATAACTGAACCAAATTAAAATGCATTTAAGAAAAAAAAACAAAGATTCACTACAGCCTGCATGTCTGTATCATGGAAGCAGCAAACACCATTTTGTGTCGCTTCAGCTTTCACGCCATTACAGTAACTGTGAGCCTCTGAAGCTGGAGAGTAACTACTGTATGTTTGGCTCCTTCCCAGCCGAGCCGAGCCACATCCTGTGGAGGCAAGCCAGCAGCAGCTTAGCCCGACTTCCTATTGTTGAGACAGGAACCAGAACACTGTTAGATACTCCCAACTGTGGACTGTTAAGATTCACATCTGAGGCTTAAAGCACAACCTGCTATTAAGGAGTATAAATTCTTATATCTTAGCCAAGTGTTCACTGTCTGCTGAAGACCAGCAGGGGGCAACAATTCATCACAGAAAGCAAAAAGTTAAAACGGGATGTTTTTCTTTTAGGTTTTCAAACTTGATTATTTCAGTTTTAGGCAGAACATCACATTTCAAGTGGATAGTCTTCACCAGATAGAACTTTAAATAAAAAATATTTAAGGAGAAGTCGAGGATCTGTCATCTAAACAGGTGTTTTAAAATGCAGCATATTCTCGGTTTAAAAGGTCAGTTAAGATGGATTAAAGGCAAGGTGGAACAAACACGTTTCCAAAATAAACCAGTTCCACTACAAAAAATCACTAGACCCACAGTGAAGTGTGGAGATCTTGAGCTTCAAACAATTGTTACTTCTGAAATCAAGATTTGACCATTTTGATTCCTAAAGTTGTTCGCTCCCTTTGTCCTTCCATTTTCCACACGCCACAGAAATCCTGACTGAACCACTGCAAGAATGAAGAGTGGGATGTGGTAGGTTTGAAAGTGAGATGACCCACCTCAAACTAAGATTTAACATAATGAAAGGGGTTAATTCATACCAACGATTCAGACCATTTTCTTTCATTAATTTTAGTTTCTAATGATCAAACTCAACTCAAGTCTCTCCATAGCTCTCCTTTGCACCCTTTGTAATGGACCTACAACACTGGTCTGATGAGGTTATTGACAAATCATAAAATAGACAAGTGAATCAAACATTTTAAATTTTCAAAATATGGCATTAATCTAAAGTTGAGTTATTCATTCAATCCCTACCCCTTCTCTGAAAACCGCAAATAAAACATGGAAAATGCATTAATTTAGCAAAGACAAAGCCGGTGAGTCATACACTTAAAAGCTTCAAAACTAAATTTCCCTTAACAAATGTTTTAATGTCTTCTGAGTAACTTATTTTAGGACATTTATAGTAAACCAGTAACAAGTTCTATTTATTCCACATTAAATCTGTTGCAAAACTTTGCTAGTTACCCGGTGGACATATTAAACAATGCATCCCTCATCTTTTCTCACATTAAGGCCTGATGAGCCTTACCCCCCCCAAGAGCATTTCCTCCATCATGAAGGCTCCCTCACGCTCCAGGATTTCCTCCCAATGTGGCGGCTGTGGAATAAAGCACCCATTTGGCTTCACTGTTGGCATTAAGTAAATCCATAAATAGTCTGGTTAGGTCTGTGCACTACTGTCAGTAAGAAAGCTTTAACATGAGATGTAGTTACACCTGTGCTTTCCACAACAGAAAGTTATGTTGCAGCAGGTTTGCCATGTCTGATAGGTTAAAAGAATTAGCTCAATATGGGATTAATAGTAAATACATAATGGGTGCATAAGTTTTCATTTGGCAGTATTTGAAAGTGAAAATTTACATTCAGTCCAGATAAAAACCACCCACGCAGAGATAAGTTATTGTAAAATTATATTAACAAGCAATCTTTCCTCAATTTGAAATAAAAAAATATCAGCAAATAAAGGCAACATAGGACAGATGTGTATAATGCGTAATGTTCACAGAAAAAAAAAAAAATTCTCATCACATTTACAAGACTGCTGCTAAGTTTATAATGATGCCTACTAGAATCGGTTTAGAAAGCTTTGACTAACTGAATAACTGGGGCAATATACGTAGTCAAAGTTTGTATCAAAATATAAAAAAATATATGGATGGGCAAAAAGGGGGGGCCAGGGCCAAGGGGACGACCAGTGATACAGGAGGGGCATATGAACAACCAATATGTACGAGGTTAAAATGGGCAACTTGTCCATAGCCGTTTCATCGTAACTCAAATAAAATAAAAAAACACAGAAGGCTACGACGATGAAGAGCACAGAGTGTTAAGCACAGGCAAGTAAAGAGATACACACCACATCTTAAAGCAGGTGTCCACATAATAGAGAAGAGCAGCACTAGGTAGTATGTTGTACACAGATTCTCAGCACTCATGCACTCACTTCTGCCAAGTCTGGCCTCAGTTGACAGAACACAACAGCAGTCCAGCTGTTTGAATTAAGCAGCTCAGTCGTTGAGCTGTCAACAAAAAGACTGAAACTGATCAAATTGGATCAATATGACTTTGTAAGAACCATCTGAGCACTTGTGTGCTGTAAAAGGTGGTCACAACAACACCATATTTATTTCACATATGTTCCCCTTAAAAATCTCTTTAAATAGAAGGGCGGGCTCAAGGAGAAGAGTACAATATTCATAAAGATGGCCAGTGAGTAAAAGGCAGATTCCTATGTCAACCCACATTTGTAAGACAGTATGCATGGCGATGAATAAAATGACAAGACAAAGATTTTCCAAGCTCACAATGCATATGCACACTCTCCAGTGTTTAAGTGACAAAAGCGGTTATTTCCTGCACATCTTGCACCACAAAGCAATCATTAAAATGTACAAGAGGTAAACTTCAACCATTTTTTTTTCTGTTCGCTGAGGAGGTTGATGGGACTCTGAGAGACAGGGGCAGGGGGCTTCTGCAAGGAACAGAAAACGTGTCATGTATGCATTTCAGTAGCTGGTTTTGTCACACTCGGGGTTGTGATAAATGGAGAAATTGTCCTTCATTTTGAGTAAGGAGCAGTAGTCGCAAGCCATTTTGATTTTTCTCTCGAATATGCACTCTGGCATATATGGAACCAAAATGACGCCTGTCCCTGATTTGGCGCTTATGTGTTTGGCCATGTCCTATTGTAAGTTCAGATCCTTGGAATGATGGCAAATAATGCTGGGTGGGGGGTGGAGTTGAGGGAGTCACACACTCATCGTCATGGTTGGAGAGTACTGTGGAAGCACAGAGAAGAATATTATGACAAACATCATAGCCATGTGTTGCTAACGGAGGAAACAACAGATAAGACAGACTTACGTTCTCGCTCTGAAAGGAGTGGAGGAAGTTTCCACTCAGCTCCCCGTCATCCCTCGGGGTCCCAGGAGGATTGCTAATGCCACTTAAATTGTTTGGGGAATTCTAGAGACAGAGCACAATATTTGATTTTTTAGAATTGTCTAACACCTATACAATGATAAAATTCTAAATACAAAGAGTTGTAGTATGGTAGCATCATTTACCTTGTTCATTCCATCCATATCGCCAGAACCTGCACATAAAACATAATGAAAAAACAAAAATTAAAGTTTATGCTGAAGGCATTTAAAAAAAAATAATATTCTCATTTAATGGTTTTTTGGAGCTCAATATTAAAGATATGTTATGTCTTCAATGCAACTCAAACATGACTGTTAGTTTTGTATGCTGTAGTGTTACCTAGAGATCCATTCATGTGGTGTGGCTCCATCCCAGCCATGGCTCCCAGCGGCCCATCAGAGCCAGGGCCCATAGGGAACTGAGGGGGGGAGGAAAGAAGCATGGCTTCACTCGTCACAGCCCAACAGTATAGTCAGATTTAGATCACGTAAAGAGTCATTTAACCCCAAGCTCTAAGCCTAACTCCACCCACTGCATAATTTGTGAAATTTTTTTAAAATTGGACAAACAGCCCAGGGAGCTGTTAAGGATGTGAGAGGCAGGAGCTGCCGCTTCACACATCACACCTCTGTTTGAGGTGGACTTTTTCATTCCAGTATCCTCTGAAGCAGACAATGTTACCTAGCATGTGCAAGAGAATGGGGGGCGCTGCGAGTGCTTAACAGTAGTTATAAAAGGAAAAGAATGCAGGCTGCTGCTGGCTAGCAAAAAGAGGCATACACTCCTTTGAATACTTTTTCTGGCTCTTTTCATAGAATCAAACTCAAGGAGGAAGACATAAATATTCTCATTCAAATATTATGTTAAATCATACAAAATGCATTCATTTAAAAAAAATATTAGTTGCATCATAAAATTGAGGCAATCTTTCTGCTTTTTATCTCTGGTTTGATCATTTCAGTTCCATAAGTGTTACTGTAACAGAAGCCTATAGTATCAAATAGCTCATGAACAGAAATCTGTAATCCAAGTGCATTTGCTTTGCTTCTATAAAAATCCATTTTATACATTCCCACATGAATAGTCCAACCCAGAAATACTGCACGTGTGCTTAAAAATAACAACTACTTATGTTGTCTTTGAACATATTTACATGCAAACCAACTAATTTTATGCAATAGACAGTTAAATAAGTCCCCCTCATACATGATCTTATTTTTCTCTGGTTTATTTTTTTTTTGCCCCTCCCCCCCTTCTTATAGCAGCAGCATGAAGCAGCTCAAGTTAAAGTGCATATTGATCAGTTGTATACCATCTAGATATTATATCCTGCAACTTTGAGAAAGACAAATTGGATCATTCAAAAGTAAGCAGTTTGACTGTATAAAATGATTAAATTCAATACCCCCAAGTTTTATTTGAAACAATAGAAAGGACTGTATTGAAATCATTCTGACCAAGAGATCAGTTGTTTTGTTAAAGACATAAAAGGTAAATGGCTTGCACTTGTATAGCGCTTTCCAGTCGTACACCTACAGCCCCAAAGCGCTTTACATTGCAGAAATTCACCCATTCACACAGACATTCACACTCCGGTTTTCGGCAGCCTCCATGCACCAGCGCTGGCCTGACCCAAAGTTCTCAAACATTAGCTGGAGCTCTGAACAGTTGCCACAGCCACTTAATTGTCATCTTCTGAAAAACGCTTTCAAACCAAGCCCGATCTAATTCATTGTCTGACCCTGGTTGTGTTGTAGATGGTAGCCTGTCGACTGCACTGTGCCAAAAGTAATAAATAGTATGTCTACGCAACTTAATAACCATTAAATCCATTGAATCGAGCAGATAAAAAGGGTGAAATTAAGAAGTACTCACATTATTTCGGTTGCCCGGTCCAGTGTTGATCATTGTGTACAAATTGTCACCAGAGTTGTTTGAGTCTGGAAAAAGAACGATCATGTATGTAACTGGTGCTGGAGAAAAAATTAAGGCTGATGTTTGTCGAGTTAGGTCAGGGATGCACTAACCTGCAGGGCTGGGCATGATGGGAGTTCCTGGAGGACCCCCACCTCCAGATGCCCCCTATGGAGAAGCAAACACAAAATGCAGACATATTGCAACAAAGCACCTGAAAAACTATTATTTTCCAGCACTGAGACATCTGTAAAATGTATGAGGCTGCAGGATGTTCTCTCACCCCATATGCACCAGGAGACGGTGAAGAAAAAGGCATCTGAAACCAAAGGCAAAAACATTACAGACCAGAAATCGGAGTGCAAACTCTTTCTACTACTCAATCTGTCATCATTCATCATCTGATCATCCTAATACCATTATGGCTGTCCAACTGTCTGTGGAAACCATGACACATAATACTACAATTACATCCCAGACTGAACTACAGAACACACAAGACCTCCACAGCTCAGAGATCACACCTGAAGCAGTCTGAACAAACATTTTCCTGCTTGTATGAATGCGTTTTTTACTAGGGCTGGGCACTTTAATGCGTCATTATCGCATTAACGCATTGATTCATTATGACGCTTTTGTCCCATAACCAGAGAGGCTGACCACCTCTGACTCCTATAGAGTAGAGACTCTGACTAACCCCAGAGCGGACAGTTTGCAATGACAGTGTTGAAACGGAGCAGAACTCCCTTTAACTGCACTCAATCTGCTAATTGCCGTTAGCAACCTAACTGTCGTTAGCATCTGCTACGTCTGATGTAAACAAACAGGAGAGAACGGGTTCTCTGTCTACCACAGATGCAAGAAAGCAAGGAAGGAAGGAAAGAGAAAACGAAAGAGAAAGAAACAAAAAGAACAAGAGAGATTACTACAGTCGTGAGGAGCAAATAATCCTGATAATAATAATAATAATAAGCAGCTAATGTATCTCAGAGCAGCTCAGTCTGTCATCTTGGAGAGTTCCTGGTGTCTCCAGGATAAACATAAAAACAGAGAACTTTGACAAAACTCTTTCTTTAGTTATCAGATTAAAGCTGTGTCCAGTTAAACTAAACAGTTGAGCTAAGAATGCAAAATTAGAGAATTTATAGGCCAGAAATCTGGATAATACCACTAAATGTGCATAGATGGACTAATATTGATCATTATGTGAAGATTAATCTCCCCTCACATTTAGAAGCTCTGAGATTCTAATCCTGCTTTCTGTCTGTTCACCAGATGCTGAAATTCATCAGATATTGTTCCTCTGTGATTAGAAGGAAGCAGCTTCACAGCTTTAGATTCATCCTGCTGACTTGTTACCTTTTAATTAGGAAATCCTAAAATTGCCATCAATCTTTATCATGTTTCATTTTATTGTTTTTTTATTTCTTATTTTATTATTATATTATTTTATTAATACTTACAAAGGGACAATGTGTAATAATTACTGCCATTTAATGTTGAATTCGTGTATCGAATAAAAACGATTTATGAACTGTTCTGCGTCCATTTCCAACACATATTGCAACAACGGTAGCCGCAGTGTGTTTGTTCTGCTCAGCCACTTGTAGTTTCAAGATGGCCGACTGTCATGGCGCTTCCCTACCGGCTGATCCACCCTATGTAGAAACAAGTCTAAAATTCTGAGAATATTTCAGATTATTAGCGGAGGTCATAATACACCAATGATAGCACATTTATCAATGCAGACATTGATTTTGGCCTGTAAACAACAGAAAATGTTACACAATGTCCATTAAAAGGATTTTAGGATGATATACAGGAAATATTTTAACTGTTACTGTGTAAAGGGAAAAAGGAAAACAAAAGTTACTGCATTTTTTCATATAGCAGTACTTTTAAAAGAAAAGAACATTTTGCACGCAACAATGCGATTAATCGCAGACATTTATGCGATTAATCACAAATAAAAAATTTTTATCGGTGTCCAGGACTTGTTTTTACATATAGTACTCACCGAGTTGGCGTTGTTAGGGTTAGGCCATGGTCGACCTGTTCCTGGACCCCTAAAAGGAAGCAATATACTTGTTTTTTTGCATTTAGGTTAAAAACTGATGAAACAATATTTACAAATGAACACAACTCACATGTTCACTCCTGGCATGCCAGGACCCATGGTGTTGTGTGGAGGCCTCATCCCTCCACCAAAGTTCTGAGAAGACAGGAAAATGAATAAACAAAAATAAATAGAGAACACAAAGGTTAATTTTAAAAGACCATAAGCTAAAATTCTGTGTAACCACAGAAACAACTATTAATGTCATCATTATTCATTTGGCTTGGTTTTAATGTGCACATGCATTTCACATATAATGTACAGGTAATCAATTCCGGGGTGACATATTTTGCACTAATGGGGGAGCCTACCTGTGGGCCAGGCCCCATCGGCCCCATGCCTCGAGGGCCACTCATTCTCTGCATTGGTCCCAGATTAGGATGACCTGGAAATATTAAGTTGGTTAATGTAAATAGAACATGGGGTATGATTTGCAGATATATCATGAAGTAAAGCTAAATCAGTACCTTGTGGTCGTGTAGGATCCATGTTGGGCAACATGGGATGAGGGCCCGGTCCTCCACCTGGTGGCTGCCAGGGATGAAACACAACAACTTTCTTTTTAAACAAATAAAAATAAAACCAAACACATTCTTATGCAATACGGGGTTCTTGCCCAAGGACACTTCGGCATGTAGCCTGGGGAAGCCTAGAATCAATCCACCGCTCTTCCACCTGAGTTACAGCCACACCTAGTGATATGCTTGTCTTGTTTTTCTTTCTACTTCTTTAGGGTGCATTCACACCAGGATAGTCCACTAGATTCTTTACGATTGCAGACTCAGCTCAGTTAGGTGGTTAGAAGTTTGCGTTCATGCAGCAATACTCAAACAAATTGGACCTTTTAAATAACATGTTCCACTCTGCCAGAAGCAGTGCTGTGCTGAGACACACAAAAAAGTAGAAAACTCATTCATGTACTAGTTAATACGAGATAACGTCCGTTTCTACCACATAACAGCAAAATATGGAGCTGCATCAGATCGTAGCAGTCTGGGTTTTTTTCCGTATTTCTATCCAAACTTTTACAGAGTTCTTCCACATCCAACCGTGAGATATTTCTCCTGTCTAGAGCCACCTATTGCCTTGCACATGCTTAAGTTTTGGTTGAGTTTACCCACAATACCGTGCGCTGAACCCACAATGCATTTTGTTTTAAAGTCTGCTTCCTGTACTTGGTTTGCTTGAAGCGGATCGAGACCCGTGTTTGTAGGCGGACAGAGTCCGCTTCTTTGATCCAGATCAGAGTTTGTTTGCGCAATTACAATACCCCAAACGAAACAAACTTTCCGAGCAAATGGACTAGGACTTAAATTAAAAAAGGCTGGTGTGAATGCATACTTAAGATTACACAGACAAGACAGTACACTCTCTTCTTTATTTGTTCTGTTCTTTAAAGACAGTCACAGCATGAGTTGATTCAGTTTCTTAGGATAAATGTGTCCCCAGCGGCGGAGTAAGTTCTACACCAGCAAACTAATAATACTGCTCTCTGAAAACCTGTTTTCCTAGTTAAAAGCCTGTTTTTTGGCTGTCCTAATACTGAGAACTGAGAATTTACTGATCTCAAACCAATGCTGGAACTGCCTTGGTTAAAAGGGTGTGTGCAGCGCTTGTGTATGAGCTTTACCTGGTTGGCCATCCTCATGGGGGGACCTCTTGGGCCTCCAGCAAAGCGAGGTGACATGAAGGACTACAACATAAACACAAATGCTTTTTGAAACTTCAACAAAAACACAACTACCCCCCATCCATGTGTGAATATTTAAAGCAGTATAGGCATTAAGCTTAGACAAATGCAAAAGCATGAAGCATCAGCTCTGAGAACCAGCATTCCCAAATGTTTGCCGACAGCAATACCAGAGAAAAAGAAGAAGAACAAGAAGAAGGAGAGAAAGAAATGCAGAGTTACCTGACTGTGTGGTCCCATCATACTGTTAGGGGGAGGAGGCTGAGGGTGAGGAGAGCCCTGGGGACCAGGAGGACCCTGTGGCATCACACAAAATGAGGAGGCAAAAGGAAGAATAGAAAAGGGACATAGGGAGGATGAGATGTAAAAAGAAATAGGGAGCAAGAAGGAGCAGAGAGAGAAGCAAGGTTACTGCTGGACAGAGGAAAGCTGGAGTGCAAGAACCAAAATGTGGAGGCGCCAAAATGTACAAAAATACAATACAATACATTTTCATGTATCAAAGTGAAAAAAGGAGACTGAGCAAAGAACAAGCAGATGATAGCACTAAATGAGCGAGAGAGAGATGGAGAGGATGTGTGATCTCTTGCCTGTCAGTCAAGACATTAAGAAGCCTGCTGCATGCAGCATCTTATCAGTACTAATTTCCCTGAATTAACAGCAGCAATTAAGCTCTATGCAATTAGCTATATAGCAACACTAAACACAGGCAATGTGTCGCTAATGTTGCTGATCTGACAGCAAGGGGTCTAATTGAACCTTCCTTTGCTTTTTGCTATGCAAAGTGTACGTGTACACTTATGTATAGATGTTAAAATGTCTTCTGGTATTAGCCTGATTACATAATGAGTTACCACTTTGTGGCTTGTGGTTCATTATAAAATGGTAGACTGGTTAGGAAGAGTTTACTCTGATAGTGAAAGAAAAAAATTTCAATTTCAATCCACTTTCAACGAATCAGTTGCACACAGGTGCCTGCAAAGACTATCTTCATGGAGGTATTGATTTTCAGTAGGTGCTCCACCTTTCGATTTCTCCATTAGGGAAAATGGCCACCCCTGCCTGTTTACACCACAGGAGGGGCACAGGCTAACGTTGAGTCTGCGAGGTTTACTACAAGTTCACTGAACAGAGCACAACACAGACACTATTGTGGAAACCTATTACTCTACAATAACAACAGTAATAACAACAGTAATAATAATAATTCTACTTTATTAATACAGATTAGTAAATTTGGCTTTGCATTTGACCCATCTCTAGATGTACTAGACTCTAGAGAAGTCTAGTACATCTAGGCCATGTTTCGGCTCCGAGGAGCAGTTGGGAGGGGTTAAGGGCCTTGCTAAAGGGTCAACAGTATACAATACAAAACCTGATAATATTAAACAAAACTTCAGATAGTGAAATAGCAGTGTTGGTGAACTGCTCCTTCCATTTCTGAAATTTGATATAAAGAATGAATAATTGCTCGCTTTTTTTTAATCTAGTGAAAAAAAATAAAAGTTAGGGTAAAGTGAGATCGAGGCAATTTCAGTAACAGTGATTGTCAGCATAGTGATGGACTTACTTGAAAAAACCCAGGTGGCATGGGTCCTCCTGGCATGCCCTCACCAGGGGGCATCCCTCCCATCACAGGGCTTGGGGCTGCTGCTGCACTCTAGGAAGAGGAAAAAACACTTACATGAAATCTGTGCATAAAATATGTGTTAACAAGTTACACTTTCTCACTATTTCACCACCAAATCTCTGCTTGGAAATATAGATCTTTACTTTGTCTCTTCTTGCTCAGTCAGAGTATAACCTGACTGAGGTTTTATAGGTTTTATAACCTATAAAAAAAAAAAAAAAGATACTCTATGGAGCCCAATGGCGACTCAAACTGTGATAGCTGTCAGTCTCGGTGTGTGAATGTGAACAGGCGTCATGACCCTTGTCTGGACCTGTGAATAAAATTCCATGCATTTCCTGTTTAAACATCATTTAACCAACTGACCTGCTGCCCTCTCCGACCTCAATATGGTATTAATGGGGGCTTTATTGGAGGTCTGAGTCCTACCGATTAGGATCCAGTGGATCAGATAAGTATCAGTGGGATGCACAGAGTCAGTGGGTCCAAAGTGCTGCTGCACAGCAGGGGCAAGCTCGGCCTATTTCCTGCTCAAACCGCAGCCCTAATTCACTAATGTGCCATTTGCTTCGGTCACACGCTCCTAATTGACTGAGTTTTTCTTCCCTGTAGCTGAAGCAATCTGAGATGAGCTAATGTCTTCTGAGCTGTGGGATTTAGCTTCCAAAGAACAGCTACAAAGAGAGAAGTGCCCTCTGTTCCATTTGTTAATGCATAGCTCACTCATACTGGAGTGTAAATATAAGCAAGCAACCAATGATCACGACAAGAATGGATGTATCAGCATCCACATACAGCTCTATAGTCCCGCAGCCCCATAGACATCACTGGTCAATAGCCAACACACTCCCTTTTATCGACTGCACCTTCCCTAATTATATCTGCTCCGGCTGCCACTGCAGGGACACTGTGAAATACCTCAGTCGGGGGAGAAGTGAGGCCACGGGGAAAAGTCACGTCTCATCAGGCTCCACCAACACCAGGACACAGACACCACAAATCTCACTTCTTTACAGGGTGGTGTAAAAATCCAGCTGGGCTCAAAGTTGAAAAATCATCAAGTACACCTAGCATATGTGGATGTCCTCTTACAACTAACTGATGCAGATAAGATAATTTAGGTTTCTGGAAATCTCAGAGGCTGCTGGATTTCAGCCCAATTCAGTTATGTGTCCCAGTCCATACAGTTTGTAGAGCAATCTGAAGCCCAGCCATTAAAAAAAAAAAAAAGAAAAAAAAGAGTAATTTAGATAAATCGCAGATTATAATCCTGGTGCAAATGTATCAATAACAAAAATCACATAGTCATAAAAATACACTATTACAGTGACTAACTTCCCCATGTTAGTTGGGGATAAAAAGGGGATACTAAGAGACATGATTTTGAGAACTGTAGCCTATATGTGCAATTGACACCATTCATCACCAACAAACAAAAAAGGTATTACTCACTCACAGTTTAAACTTAAACACCATTTTACTGATCACAACTTTTTTCAAGCCCTACTTAAGACACCACCACCACAAAACATTCAAATACACATCAATGTAATGATGCTGTGAAAGATTGGTCAATTCAATTGATCAAAATCACATATAGGCTACTCAAAATAAAATTAAATAAAAAAAACGTTTCAAAGCTTGTTATTTTGTTAATCAATTTCATTAGTAATGCTGACTAATAAGACAAATAAAGTATTACAATCTTCATGAACCAACACTTAAATTTTACTCCATCACAAAGCTGATCTTTGCCCACTTTGACTTTTGTTTTTTTTCCACAGCTGAACAGAGCTCAAACACAAACAACAACCCTAACACAACAAAAAGCAGCCCAAAGTTCAGATATTTATGATAATGCCACTTACTGGCAGCAAAACATCAGTAAACCTTAACTCGGAGAACACACAAAAGGTATGTATGACTTGGAGAATCTGGATGCAACTCCTTTGCAATAAAAAAGTTGTGGCAAAGTTTGTAGTTCGTTTGAGTGACTGTAATTTTGTAGTGGATATAGATTTTTTTGTGTGTATGTCCACAACACATAAGAGCCCTAAACAGCAACTTTAGCATCAGTCGAACACATGTCACTTCCGTGCAACCATCAGCTAGATTACCTGTCTAAGATATTTTGGAATACTCAACATCACACAGCAGGTTGCATAGCGAAAAAATGACATTGTTGCATATGTAAAAACACAACCTGTTTTTCGAGGTTTGAGCTGCCCAGACAAGTCATCTATATGCAAGATGAAGGATGATGTCAGGACTACACCCTGTTTAACACAATAACGAACCTCACATAATCACAGTCAACAAGCAACTTGTTTATCTAGCCTGCGTGGGCCAACAGGTGAACAAACACAGGTATCCTGAATGAACATTATCTTTAAAAAAAAGAAAAAGAAAAAAACAAACTTAAAAAAGATAAAATCAATACAGATTCATTAGATTCGATTAGGAGGGTGACAAACCTTAACTGTCTATACCATGCCATTCTTCAAAATGTCAAATTAATCAGTTTGTCAAAGATATCCTATTTCAACTGGATCATAACAAGGAGAGTTGTAGTTGTACTGAATCACGACACCTTGCTGTTGGAGACATTACTATTACCTCTTTCATTAGCACAGATATTTAAAGAATAAAAAAGCCCTGTTTACACTACAGACCAAATCCGATTTTTTACCCTCAAGTGACACAGATAAGATTTTTTTTGTAAGACTAAACACTCCAACATGCCTCAAATCGGATCTTTTCAAATCCGATTTGGGCCACATCAGGAGGTGGTTTCGAATCCGATCTTTTCAAATGTAGCTGCAGTCTAAACAGCCATGCGATGTGATTGCGACTTTTACGTCATCTTCAGTCGAGCCCAGTGACTGCGCGGCCGCTTGTGATCTGCCGCACGGGAGCGGGCACAGCCTGTTAGAGACGTTTTTCTCCTGTTTCTTTCAATGTGTGTAGTCTGTGTTTGTTCTCTCCCAGCATCAAACATAACCAGTTAATAAATGGGGCATCGTGTCCAGATATTAACAGGTAAAATGCGTTTTGAAACGTTAGTGCTTCTGACAGACTTGTGGCATTTGCAGAAGAAGATGTCTTGTAATTCCAAACGATATTCAGACATGTAGGCTAGACTAGACAAGC
>JAPMNP010727748.1:0-31417 GCA_029874935.1 Atherina boyeri
TTTTAATGTCTTTTAATGTCTTGCAACAACTTAAAATAAAGATGATACAAAATTTTTACATATGGCACCTTTAAATGAAATGATATATAGAGGAAACATCATATTTATTTTTATTTTTAGAATTCTGGCTATTTATGTGTGTATAGTAAAAAGTTTTAAGTTATCTATTTATGATGATAGAGTTCAGAGCAGACAAAAGCTTGTGTGACTGCAGATGTGCTATTTGCATGAGCTGGAGGTGCATGAGTACTAAATAACTTCCTGGAGTCAGTTTTATGTGGCAGGTGGGTGTGGGGCATGTTGTAGCTTGAATGACTACTAATGACCAACTGTGTGAGGCTAAACCAATGAAAGACAGCTGCATATTATAACGTCCAATATTTCAAAGACAAATAGAAACCTTTTTAAGCTGTTTAAGCTGAAAAAAGTTCTTATTTCGATTTCTATTTAGTTTTAGAACTTATTTTAACCTGCTGAAAATAAAAGAGATCTCAATTGCATGATCAGTATGGACCTTCTGCCCACCAGTATGCAACACAAGGATTTTATTTACAAATGTGATAGATTTATATACAGTGAGGTGAAAAATAATTTAAATAGCTTTCCCCCCATTTCAAGGTTTTACATATCAGGACATAAAAGAAAAAAAAATCCTGTTATCCACATGACATGTTACACTGTGTCATTATTTACCTTAAACCTACCTATTTATCAAAAATTAAGCACATCCCATGATTCAAGAGCTCTTTGAATCGCCACCTTTAGCACTATTTTTTTACAGTGTTGCTTCAATAACATCTCAGGTTTGTGGTATGCAGATATTTGCTTAATCCTTTAAATCCCACCACAATATCTTAATCAGGTTCTGTTCTGAAAGTTGACTGGACCATCACGACACCTCGATTCTTATCTTGATCAGCAATTCTCTTGCAGATTTTTTTGCTACTTAGGATAATTACCCTGTTGAATGACCAAATGTTTTCTTTACTACTACTAATACTTTGATACACAGAAGAGTTTGCGGTCGACTCAATGACTGCAAAGTGACCATGTGCTGACAACAAGCCCAAATGATCAGACTTTTACTGCCGTAAGAGTCAGTATGATGTGTTTGTGTTGACATATTCTATTTAAATGTGGCTCTGTGCATCATGGAAAAACATCTTCACCTTGGTCTCGTCTCTCAAAAGGACATTATTCCAGAAGTTTTGTTTGGATGTAACTTTGCAAATCGGAGCAGTACTGCCATGTTCTTTGAAGAAAGAACTGGCAAACTTTCCAACCAGGTCAAACACGTTCAATTGTTTTGCCATGAACATTAACATTTAACATGCAACCTGAATCATGCAGATTTTTTTTTCTATTTTCATTCTTTTGTTTTTCGGTATCTCTGAAAATGCCATGGTCTCACTTTGGGGTGAATTTGCAGTCCACTCCTGGTAAGATGTCCAACTGTCTTGAATGTTCTCTGCTTGTGAATCTTCTTTCTCCTTGTAGAATACTGGATTCCACATGGTTTGTAAATGGCCTTACAACCCCTTCTTAATCTATGCTCCTGTAATATTATTGCTGATGTCTTTCTTCCTTGGTATTGTGTTAAGAAATACTCAAATGCTCCAGACCAGCCAACTGATATAAACTTCTATTTTTACAGATAATTTACCTATCAGTCAAGTGTAAGCAACATTTGGCTTCTACTTATCTTCTTAATTCCTGAAAAAACAGCAAAGATGTACTTCTGCATTTTGGCTTTGCATAAACAGTAAGACAATGCAACTTATCATGTGTTTTTGTTCATCTGAGGTTGCAATACATGAATGTCAGACCTAGTGAAGATCGGATCATTTCTTGTTGTGTCATAATACAAAAAAACCTTTCGAATCATGCATCAAATCAACAATCAACATTAATCAGTGTCAACAATTTGGAATGGTCCTGCTACAGTCCAGACCTGAGTCCCTTCAAGAATTTGCCAGAAAATAGTCACAAAGTGATGGTGAGGAGGTTTTTATCATGTCTCAGATGGTCTATAAACTTTTTGAGAGGCAGAAATTAAACTAAAAGTTGATGTAAATAAATAGTTTGCTAATGTAAGAAGAAAAATATTTTATTTGAATACTTTTGGATAATACTGTACATCTTAAAGGTATGGCAGAAGATTTTCCTGAAATTCAGGAAAGAACCAGCCTCTCCACTTCAAAAAAAAAAAAGGTGCATGCACAACACTGGTCTTGTTTCTCGCTTCTGAGGCCTTTCTCTTCTTCTCATACACTTCAAAGACACTTTCTAAAAGTGTGCATGCACAGAAAGGGAAAACTATCCTAGGAAAGAGCACGTACGATAGTATTACGTAAAATTCTCCAGAATGATTGACAATTAGGAAGACCAATCATCTTGATGATCCACACGGAAATAAAACATCCTCCGCCATACCTTTAATATTAACTTATTCAAAAATAATCTTTTCAACCTTTTCAACTTTTTTTTCTTTTTTTTTTTTACATCATTCAGATTAAGCCAGTCAGAAAAATGAATAATAAATAAATCAAAAGCAGGCATGTGAAAATACAATTTTGGATTTAACTGTAACCATGCCTTTTGTTTTACCAGTGAACATGAGGTCAAAACTACTGCACTGTGCAAATCAAGTCATTTGATGGGGTACTTTTCTATTTCAAACGTCTATGTGTAATTTAGTCTTATACAAAACTTCTATCAATCTGAAAACAATCATAGCATACTAACTATAAAATGGCAGCCCATCTTTATTGACAAAACTTTTAATACATGTCCCAAACACTGAAATGAAAAATGTCCCCTCAATTAACATCATATGAGGCCACAAAACTTTGATGCTGAGTGCAATTCATGAACAACGTGTTCACTGTTTCAAATTCATCTTATTAATATATTATGCTGCATGTTTGTTGTGTAGTCTACGCAATGATGATGATGGTGAAGATGATGTTGGAGGGCAAATCCAACAAAAGTCACAGACATGCGGCTTCAACTTCTTGTAACACTTGAAAGCTCAGCATTCCTCATTTGTATGACTCATCAATACACCACTACACTTTTCGGAAAGATGGATGTAAATTTGTGGTAATCATGCTAAAATATCTCGAGCTGTGATTTGGAAGTTGGTGGAAAGGAAGGGGGAAGGGGGTTGCGGCGGAGGGGTACAAACTGCACAACTAACGAGATGAATTGACAGCTTAGTGGAATAGGGAAAAACACACACTACTGGCTTCTCATGCAAACTCATCACTCATGATAAAACAGCACCGATTTTTAGGACAGCCCCTTATCCTTAAAAGGTTCCGGGAAAAACAGGCATGGCTAAGTAGCCTAGTAGTTGAAGAGGACTACTTTTCTCAGCGGAGGTGCGGAGTATTTGATTCAGCACTAGTGACGGGGGGCTGCTGAATGGGAGCAGTCAGTTGATTCGTGTGATACCAACGCAAGCCGCCCAGGCTACCCACTACGGTCCATCATTTTTGGCTTTTAGGGCGTTTAGAGCACTATAGAAGAAGACCACCTCTTTCCTCTTGTTGTCCCCTTCCCCTCTCCTTTCTCTCGGATTCTTCTGATAGAGAAATCAATCAGAAATGTCTCAGATATTGCCGATACGGTTTCAGGAACATCTGCAGGTAAGCGCACACAGAAAAGCCCCGAAATTAATTTCAGCTTGTTTCTTTATGAGCCGCTCCTCGTCCACGTAGCTCCGCGCACACTCATACAGACAGACACACTCACACACAGCACATGTCGCATTTAAATGGAATCTGAAATAGGGCTGCAGGGTGGTGCTCAATATAGCTACAGGCCTAGTTTTCTCCTGCTGGGCAGATGATGACTTGTAAAAATTGAACAGTCAGGTTGTACACAGCTCCTATGCGGACCAGCGAGTGTGGATACCCCGCAGTTTTCCTCTCCAAGTTGAAAACGCCGCTGTCATCAGACAAACTGCGGCGTTTTCACTCTTTCTGCTGCCGACAACTGGGCTCAGCTGTTCGCGGTTACATTTTAACTTAGACCTGAATGGCACTTGCTCTCCAGCTTTGTTGCTACCATGTTTTTGTCATATCCTGCAGCAATATATCCCAACGTTGTAACCTTCAGCCGTGTAAATGTATTTACACATAGGCCTACTTATTGTGCAAATACCCACAACTTATTAATAACATGATAGTCCGAGATATGTTTACACAGTTGTATTATTATCATTATTCTTATTATTGTTGTTGTTTTGCGCTTATAAAAACTGCCTCTCGTTAATTGTGTTGCAACTTGTAATATAAGATTAATTTTGTATGGGTCTGATAACCAAAGCATAGCCTACCACGAAATATTGTTTTATATTACAGAATCATTATTGTATTTATTTAACATGTTTTCAGGCTATATCTATGTCCTGTCAGAAGAGCATCTGGACAGCTTTGAAATAAGAATTAGCATCAATATGTAAGAGTAGCACAGGCCTTGTGCTCTATGATCAGTAAGCTCTTAGTGGAAAAAAAACAAACACATAATGTCCCTTTGCAGTCTATTAGAAGAAAATAATACAAATAGCCACTGTTATTGTCGTCAGCAGGGGAACTGTTTCTACTATGGCTCCCTTTTTTTTCTCCCTGTTTTGGACTTTTAATCATCCCATAGCTGCCCCAGTCCTTGGTGTCTTGCAGCCAAAAGAAAAACTTTGTGACGCACCCCTCCACCTCTACGGGTCTGTAGCCTGTTGTTATGGTAACAGCAGGCAGTGAAATGGCCTTTTACAAGTAGAAAAAAAAAGCACAGTCCCAACCCCCTCCCTGCTCCCTTCCTCTGGCCAGTAGCCCCACTTTTCTCAGCCAAAGATCCTCTATCCAGTAAAAAACTGCCAGCCAAGAGAAAGCTTGCAGCCTCCTGTAGCGAGCTCTTCTACGACAGAAGTTGCACCATTGTCCACAGATGAATTACAGAGCAGTACCTGGCATTGTCTGGGTCATTAGTTCAAAATGCTGTCAACAACACATACCTTTTGCCTTATACAAATCTTAAGAACATCTTGCCTTGAGACACTGATAAGCAGAAGACTTCTTTATGTTCCACCTACCGTGAAATCCCAGCTCTACCTCCGTTGTATCCCCCTGTGAATCAAGGTGGCTCCAGCAGAGTGAAAAATGCTTGGAATTTGCTAACCCAAGACTTTGTGCCTCAAGTTGTTTGGCTTTTTTTTTTTCTTGCCCTGGTATTTACAGCACAGTGTCTGCTGTCTGGGCCAGGGTTCACGAGTTTTGCATGGATCCATGGTACTGCTTGATGTGGTGCCAGTGGGTTGAACTGATTTAAAAAATCTGGGTTATTATTTTAACACTCTTTACATCACTAGCTATTGATTTTTTTGAAAAATGTGATAACCTCATATGACATGAGGTCCAGACTGTGAATCAGCATTACAATGTGTGCCATTAATTCACTAAATGGAGCTGTGATACTGATTCCTTTAAAGTGAGTCATTTGAAGCCAGTGTGTCTCTGCCGGTGTCTGTCAGTGCAATGGCCTATGTGTTGTAGGAGCTTTAGCAAGAGCACAAATGTCCTACAGTTTGGAAGCTCCTGAACATTGTCCTGATGAGTTATGTTAGCAGAGTTTAACCTGCAGCTTTGCAACTGTTTGTGATGAAATGATGGCACCATGTCAAACTAGCGGATGTGTTAGATGGACAGATGAGGTAAGCAGGCTCCGTCTAAACCTGGCAAATTACATCAGGATAGGAAGCAGAATGACGGAACAGGCCAATGGAACGGATCAGTGACTGCAGTGGTGGCTGGCAGGGACAAAGATGAGCGTCTGTGTTCAGTCACCGAAATTCAATCATGAATGCGTTTAAAGCTCACTCACACATGCAGTCCTCAAACTGTAGCTTTCTGTAATGTTAAATGAATCGTTAACTGTTAAACCTGGGTTAGATAAAGTATATAGATTTGTGTTGTGTTTTGTTAAGTGACTAACTTGCAGATTATATCCATTTTTAAGTTGAATATCCACTATTGACTTTATGGTTAAACATTTAAGAGGCAACAGGATCTAATACCTACATCTGACAAACTTTGAAGCAGAAAATCTTCAAAATGGTTTAAAAAATTGTTTGAAAGCAGATTATTTAGCTTCTAAGGAGCTGTGTGAAACTACAGTCACATTTATCCTTTTTACAAGTGCAAAAAATGGCAGATACAAGTCTAAAGTCCCTGGGTGTTGCATATGGGCAGCACATTGAAACTAACAAAAACCATAACGAAGCCTGTCATCAAGCTCTTCACGTTTCTGTCTTTGACACCACTCTGTTTTTTTTCTACCAGGCAGTGTCCCTTTTTAAGTGACAGAAAAACTGGAAGCTTTCTCAGACAAGTGCACAGTTTTACGACTATACTCTATTAGAAATTGTTGTTTTGTTAAGGTTGATAATGTCACATGTTAAACCTACAGTATGTGACATCCAGTGAGGAAGTCAATATGTTCGGTGAGGAGTAGAAGGTGAGTAGTTGGGGCAGCTGTCACAAGTTACAGACACTGTAACTTGTACAACAATTCCCCATTTTGCTCCTTCAGTCTCTGAAGAGTTTTGGTATTAAGTGTACCAGGTGATCCTAAAAGGAAAGTGCAAACTATTATTGTTTCCACTCGGCAGTGAAATGAGCCATCCATTTTAATGGCCATTTGTGGTCCGAGCTCAGTTAACTGCTCTATAAGCAAGTAAACGTGTAGTTTTGTCACACAGTCAGCTGTTGGCCAAGCAACAAACAAACCTTGAGAAGCTCTTCTGATGTCTCTAAAATCACCTTAACAATTTCAGTACTGTATATAGACATATACATGTTTTAGATTTGCATCAGTCACATTTAGGTGACGCAGATGAGTTTTTCCCCAAACATTTCTGTTTACCAGCAAAGTCATACAACAGACATAATAATGACAAATTAAAGGAACATGATATCTCAGCTGTTTGATGTTGCTGATCTCAGTGTCGGAGCAGATCTGCTTATTAAAGAAACAAGCAGTTATGTTTTGGACCAGTCTTAACAGAAATGGATAAAAGCTCACAATATACTGTACATTTACCTGTTATACATAAATTTGCTTTGTGTTTTGTGCAACAGTACATCTACATCAAAATTTCAGTAATGAAGAGCAGAGATGTGCATAGCTTGTCTGTAAACTTTCCAGACAAGGTTCAGTAAAAGGCTATCGGGACCGATGGAAAAGGACCCGTTTTTCCTTGCTATGCTGTATCCACCTAACCTAACCAAGGAAATTGTTTAATAACTTTTTGACAGCTTCACTGGAGATGTCACAGCCCCCAGTAGCAATGTAAGTAGGGTTGCAAAATTCCGGGAATTTGTTGGAAACTTTCCTTGGGAATTAATGGGAATGTATGGAAAATGTCAATGAAATGTCATGTTTTTAAATGGTTTTACATTTTAAAAAGCAAAATCTTGATATTTATGTTTGGATGTGATACAGTTTGTTGAAATTATCCCAAAACGTCAGTTATTTTCCTTTTTAATTCCCATAATTGCTGTGGAAAGTTTCTAAATTTGAATATGTCCCAAATTCCCCAGCTTAATTGTCCCATGGAAAGTTTCTGGGAATTTACCAGAAATTTTCCTCCCCTTGCAACCCTAAAGTGTAAGTAGCGTCTACATTTAAGATGCAATGCACAACAGATACCCTGCAGTAACAGATAAAGATGGTTGTTGTGTCACTGTTTGCTGAGTCAGCAATTTATCTTGCTTCTGAAAGTTGTTTTTTTTTTACTCAAAGTTCCGTTCGTCTTGAGTTTAACTAGCATTTTTCAGTAAAACACATAACCACATAAAAATAGAACTATAGAACTATGAATAATGTTTTTACTGCCAAAAATGCCCCTGAAAGAAGTTCTACAGGGGCTGTAATTTTGTTGCAAATGAGGGCTGCTCTCAGATGGTCCCAGTGGCTCCTATGGTTGAAAAACACCTAATCTTTTCTTTTTCTTTAGCTCTGTTTAGGTCACACTTGACCCTTGAGGAAAATTTCAGCTCTGGGCAGTTAAAGGTTAGCTTAGCTGCCAAATGCTTCTGCCTAAACACAGCAGCAGTTTGAAGCATGTGAGTGAACCAAAACACAAAATCTGCTGAATGAAAAACTTATGAAAAAAGCTGAAATACAATGAGGGGAATGCAATCTGGTCTTTATGTGTACAAATTTTTCACAGCAATCATACTTTTGTCTGTAAATGTATAATTATGATTATTTGAAATGCAGATAAGTGCAGTGACAAGCTTTTGCTTACTTGTACTACTCTACCTTCTCAAGTCTCATTAGCATGCTCAATTTTGCCAACATCTTAAAAAAGAAGTGGGAATATTTGGTCTTTTCTGCATATCTCTAATCTCATCATTAACCTAAAAATGTTAAGCTGCTGATGCAGTGCATCCACCCAGTCTATGACTCACCAAATACTGCTTATGCTGTATCATCGGAGAATCTCCTTTACCAGTGTGATATCTATCTTGTTTTTGTTATTGCTAACCTCAGTTGTTGGGGGGAAGATGACTTGCAGGCATCTGTGATGCGTTACTAGAGGTAGTTTATAGGTGTGTGAAGACTGTAAACTGTAGCTAAAGTGTGAATTTAGTTCGTAGTATTCTGCTAAGAAGAAATGCAGGGTGGATTGTGTTCTGGTGAGTCAGTCACCCCACCCTCAACTGTAAATTGCCAAAGGCCTGTGTTACTGGAAGAACTCTGAATTGACCTACAGTTCTTATCCATGGTTCCACATTTTAATAAGAGGTACATAAATCATTCTAACCTCTTTGCACTGGTTCTCTCCTTTCACCCACTTGCACTTTGTTTTTAGCAAGATGCTGGGAAGTATCTTCATCTCCTCCTTTCACTCCCATCCTTATCTTCTCCCTTACCATCTTTATTGTAGCTCCCTCCTGTCTCCACCCACAGATAATTTTGGCAGTCTTGAGGAGATGCAGCATATGGCTCCAATCTTCCCTCCAGTCTTCTCTGTGGCCTTTTCAAGATCCCTTTATCTTGTGCATCCGTACTATGTCCTAGAAATCAGCAGTACATGAAGTTTTGCCTGAACGGAGATAATAAGCACAGGATTGTTTCCTAATATATTCATATCTATACTATACTGATGATATGGCTAATTGTCTCACAGTAATTTACAAAACAATCATAATGGCACTGGGTAACGTCAATCTATTTTGATAACCAGTTATTTGATAGGTAGTTTAAAATGCCAGCTTGGGTCTTCCAAAGTGCTAGACAGATTTTTCAGGTATTTATTTGGACAGTTTGTGTGTTTCTACGAGTGGGTGAAGCATCTTATAAATCAGCAGAAAGGATGAATGAAATTACTCTGAGCAATGTGAAGAATCACAGATCTGTTCTGGAAGGTTGACTGCTGGATTTGCAGATTGCAGTTTAAAACCTTTGCAGTTTCGCTTCACTTAACTTCGAAATATCTCTGGAAAATTTCCGTACAGCCAAAATGGCTGGTGTTTCTTTAGAAAAAGAAAGAAAGAAGCTGTTGTGTCAGTTGACTAATTTCTACAAGAATACATTTAATAACTTTTTTATACTTTATTTCAGTATACTTGAGTTAAAGGTTGACAATTTAAAATTGTATGTAAGAAAAACGGCAATAATCTCATTTATAAAGCAAAAGAGGATAAAAAACTGTGTGCAGTTCGAGCAAATGGTTAAAGTTGTCTACTTGTATTTTTCTAAACTGCAAAAATAAATCTTAATCATCTTAACTTACTAGTTATGATTGATAAAAATTATGTTAATTGGTTAGATTTATATTATAGAAGAATATTGGCTCCAAAGCACATTTTTATGGGACTTCCTTCTGTTTAACCCTTGACTGCCTACACATCCTTCCTGTTTTGGAGAAGACTTGACTTAAAAGGCTGGGCAGTCATGATTTGTTGTTTTCATCCACCAGCCAACTGAGAGATAGTACAGTCCTTGTGATGAGTGCAAAGATTCCTTTCTGCTTGCCTCAGACTGCATAATGCAGTCAGTTCAGCCATCAGATAGAGCGTGCATGCTTTGGTCTGTTGGCTTGACAGTCTGCACAATAATTTCTCTATGCACCAAGCAGCAGTTTTACATGTTTGTTCTAAGATTTGACATGTTTTGTGAATTTGATTAACTGATAACTGATTGGAATTACACTTTAAGAGCCTTGAGATGACATCTGTTGTGAATTGGCGCTAAATAAATAAACTGAAATTGAATTGAAAAAAATAAAATGAATTGAATATTACTTTATTGGAATCTTATTTGTTCTTTGCCTGAATGAGTGTATTTAATTTAATAGTTTTCACTTTTGGAGTGTTCTCAGAGTGGTTTCAAGATAGATTAACTACATTTTGTCAGGGTTTAGTCACAGGCTTTATATCTTTGCATGTATTTTCTGAATAATTGAGACGTGATTAAAGTTACAGTGGCAGCATTGTATGCCATCAGTTTTTAGTTAGACATGGTTCTAAGAATGTCATCAATAAATGATCAGTAGCTTTAATACGAGTGTGAGATAAACCTCTGAGTTAACGTCCTTTGGTCTGCTCAGTGCTCAGGCTGAAATTCATTTAACATGTTGTGATGGGACTTCCGTTAAATCTGTTTGGTCAGTACAACTTTTATCATCTTTTTTTTTTTATTTCTCATTTATAGATCATTTAGTTTGTCTTTTTGTTTAACCAGTTAAACCTCCAATGAGATTGGAATGAGCTTTTCTAAGTGTGAACTGGCAAAGAAGGCAGCACATTAAATAAATTAATTATTCAGTTTAAAGATCCTGCTTAGTTGAAGTTGGTAAATTAAACTTTTGCTGGAGCCATTCAAGGAAAAAAAAAATTGTCCCCTGCCACAAACTTGTATCTTAAGTCTGGAAAGATGAACTTAGGAAGTTGTTGTCCTGCTGATACCCTTGATCAGATCCAGGCTGTAGTTGTGATTTCCCTATGTTTTGTTTCTTTACACTACTGTAGCTTCATTTGGATCCAGCCTCCTATTTACTTTACAGACAAAAGGGCTACTGATCTATTCTTTTAACTCTACTACAATGATATGTAATGATTATGTTTAATATTCTGATGTAGTCACTGGATGTCTGGACAAAGACTTCTTGTTCTGTATTTTTTTTAATGATTAGTCTAAAATATCAAATGGAGATGGCTGAAACTTAAACAGCAAAGTGAAATCCAGTCGCTGATATTTTATTCTTTCCCTACAAGCTGTCTAGCATCCTGCATTGGCCCCTCAGCCACTGTCAGCTGACGTATACTGCAGCCATCTTACAAGATGGATGAAGTGGATATAATTGATTGGATTCTAATAGTGATTTTTTTTTCTTATTTTCAGTTGCAGAACCTGGGTGTGAACCCAGCGAACATTGGCTTCAGTTATCTGACCATGGAGTCGGACAAGTTCATCTGCATCAGAGAGAAGGTGGGAGAGCAGAACCAGGTGGTGATTGTGGACTTGTCAGACCCCACCAACCCAATAAGGAGACCGATTTCTGCTGACAGTGCGATCATGAACCCCGCCAGCAAGGTCATTGCCCTAAAAGGTAATGTGGTGACACATATAGTCACACATTTAGTCGGATACATCTTGCTGATAAATGAAAAATAGTGTGTTTATTGAAAAAAAAAGAAGCTTTCTTTTTTTAATAGTGGCTTTAAGCCAGTACTGAGGTTGTTATTGCTGTTTAAATTCCCAGAATGAAGTCTGCATGACATCCAAACTGTTTGTTTGTCTTTTTAGTTTAAACAGATTTAGCAATCCTCTAGACGTTTTATGGGAATGCCACAGCCTGTGATACCTAATGGCCTGTCAGTGTTTTAAAAATGTATAGTGCACTCACATTTATTACCTCAATGTATTAAACTGGTTATGCAGATTGATTGTCTGTCATGGTGTCTTGCCCTTAAAGCACCAAAACAAATGCTGATTTAAGATAATTTGTCTGTAATGCTTTCTCTCTCCCTCTTCTCACCTCCCTCTGAGGAAAAGAACCCCTTTTATGCCCTTTCCTTGTGGTCTATCTTCGTCTTCTCTTTCATACCTGATTGACACTTTGCTTTTTCTCCCTTGCTTTCTGTCAATTCTCAGACGGTGAGTTGCTTTCTGCCTGTCTGGCACTCTGTTGTGATGATGCAGTAGCCATGTCTCTCTCATAAAAGCCTCTCCCACATCCCTCACAAGTATGCAGAGCTATTTTGACCACTGAGTAATCATAATATAGGCAACTCTCTAAAACGTTCACCACCTCAAATTCTAGTTTGATCAAACCTGCCGGTATACACCTTCCTTTTTATGAGAACTACACATGTCTTAGCATGACTTGTTGTATGCTGGTAGAATGTATGTATGGTATGTGTCATCACATTTCACACCGTGAAAAAGCTGGGGACTCTGTAGGTCTTTGCACGCCTGTGTGAGCGTGTGCCAGCAGCCATGTTGATGTTCAGATCTTTCCTTGCTGCACATAAGGGAAGCCATTAATATGTCATAAAGTTTGTGTGTGCTGTTGGGAGTTTTGTACAACAGCTTCAGTATTCACCGGACTCATTCATGACCTCACCTGTTTGTTTTGTTATGGGTTTATTGGTAATTGGAGGTTATTACTGGTCACATGGAGGACTAGCAGCTATATTCCAGAGCACAGAAACATGATTTTGGCTCAGCAACAGCCAGCCATTATGACCTTTCTCAAAGCTGCCATCTGCTCTCTGTAGCTGGTGGTCTGTTGAATCCAGGGGCAAATTGGGTCAGTTGTGTTATTGTGGTCACAGTGGAGCTCTCTTGTATTTATAATCCATCGGGCTATTTAGGGAGTTTAATTTACCCAGTTTAAATATGATTTTTTTATCTGAAAGGAGAGTGGCATTTACTTGTGCTACTCTCAGCATTTCATTAGATGTTAATTATAAAAAGATAAATAAAACATCAGCCCTCTGTTTCCTCTCACCTCCTCTTTTCATTTCTTTACCCCTGCTCAGCTGCCAAGACACTGCAGATCTTCAACATAGAGATGAAGAGTAAGATGAAGGCTCATACTATGACCGAGGAGATAATGTTCTGGAAGTGGATATCAGTAAATACTGTTGCCTTGGTAACGGATACAACCGTTTACCACTGGAGCATGGAGGGGGATTCCCAACCAACCAAAGTATTTGATCGGCATGCCAGTCTGGTGGGATGTCAGATCATTAACTACAGAACTGACGAGCAACAGAAGTGGTTGCTGCTGATAGGGATTTCTGCACAGGTATGAACTCACACATGAGCATGTGTACTTAGTTATCTGATCTCCTCACTGCAGCATCACTGAGTAAATCAAATCCATTCTAAGAAAACTTTTTACTCTTTTGATGTAAAAACTCCCATCATGAAGCATTAAGTTTGTCATTTTTTTGTTAGTATCTTGGATTTTTGTATGTAAAAAGGACATACAAGGGATTGAACTGAAAAAGAAACAGAGTACACTTTGCACATGCAACAGGTGGGAGCTAGGGAACTTGCCTGTCACTGTCAACGTTGTCAATGTTGTCACCCCTCTTAATAACGTGTCAAGTCCTTCAGGTCTTAAACCTATTGAAATGGAAATGTTCACTGTAGATTCATGCAGCTGTGCTTCCTCCGTGCACTATGGTGTTAATTTCTGCCAATGAAATGTCCCGACTATGTCACACAGAATAACCCTCCCTGAGATTTATCTTTCTCTAAAAATTTAGTTTGATGCCAAAGACATCAAGCCATTTCCCTGTCTTCATGGTAATGGTGTGAAAATAACAGTGCTGCTCTGTCTTCTTAACATAGCTTAGCATATTTATTGGAAAATAACCTGCAAGACTCTTAGCAAAAAGTAACGGAATGCATTGAAAAAAATATGTTTGTGTTGTAGTTTTTTGTTTTGAGATGTCAGAAACTTACAAAAATTAGTCTCAAGTAGGGACTTTGTCAAGAAAGTGAAATGGCATATTTCTTAAAAATAATCTGTTCCTGTAACCATATACAAGTCAATGTTCAAACTTAACTGTCCAGTCAATATTACTGACTAAAATATCATTGTACGTACGCACACACATACACACACTGCATATAAGCCATCTCTCTTTCCTAAGTGTGATGAACAACTTTATTGTGAAATCTCTTGACTTTTAACAACAGAATTTTCTTTGACCTGCAACAAATCAACTGTTGTTCTGTCCTGCAGCAAAACCGTGTTGTTGGGGCGATGCAGCTGTATTCTGTTGATAGAAAAGTGTCCCAACCCATTGAGGGTCATGCTGCTGCCTTTGGGGAGTTCAAAGTGGAGGGAAATGCCAAATCTTCCACCCTTTTCTGCTTTGCTGTTCGCTCACAGGCTGGGGGAAAGGTGAAGACCATTGGATTGTAATTCTATCACTTTGTATTTAACCCTGAACAAAAGGGCTCTAAATTGCATAAAGAGGTTATTAAGCTAAAATCTTAGAATCTGTCTTTAAGCTTCATGCTATTAGACCTGCAAATAGCTCATGAATCTTGACATGAAAATTTTATTAATGCTTTTCTTCATGGTTAGAATTACTTTATTGGGGCAATTTATTTGGACTTTCTTCTTCTAGTTGCACATCATTGAAGTTGGTCAACCAGCTACAGGAAACCAGCCATTTACTAAGAAAGCAGTGGATGTGTTCTTCCCACCGGAGGCCCAGACCGACTTTCCTGTAGCTATGCAGGTAAAGGGGGACGTTGGACATTCATTAGCTTTTGGTGGTTTATTTCTGGCTGCTGAATCCTTATATTTTCTCTCTGTTCTTTCCCCTTAGATTGGCAGTAAGCATGGTGTGATATATTTAATCACAAAGTATGGTTACATTCATCTGTACGACCTGGAGTCTGGAGTCTGCATCTACATGAACCGAATCAGTGCAGAGACCATTTTTGTGACTGCCCCTCATGAGGGCACCTCGGGGATAATTGGTGTCAACAAAAAGGGACAGGTGAGACTAAAGCACCTGGCCGGCTGTAGCTCAGGGGAAGAGCAGTCGTCTATTCCAGGCTTCCCCTGGCGAAGCCGAAGTGTCCTTGGGCAAGACACTGCCCCCCGATGTGCCTATCGGGGTATGAATGTGTGTGTGAATGGGTGAATGTGACATGTAGTGTAAAGCGCTTTGGATAAAGGCGCTATACAAGTACAGGTCATTTACCATTTACCATTTAAAGCAGACAGTCAGTATTTTATTAATAGGTTTTTTGTCATGGTCTTTTCTTAAAAGATGACCTCACAAAACATATGTTCATGAGAGCCGCTGAAGTGCATTACTTTGTCCCGCTGTGCAAAGATCTGAACAAATAACATTCTGAATAGGCATGTTTCTGTTTTTGGCTGCTGTACCTTGGTAATTTACATATAACAGTGTTTTACAAGGTGATTTATTCTTCTTTATAGGTTCTGTCAGTGTGTGTTGAAGAGGAAAACATTGTCAACTATGCCACAAATGTCCTGCAAAACCCTGATCTAGCCTTGAGAATGGCTGTTAGGTCAAATCTTGCAGGAGCTGAGGAGCTTTTTGGCAGAAAATTCAACACACTGTTTGCCCAGGGAAGCTATTCAGAGGCTGCAAAAGTTGCTGCATCAGCACCCAAGGTGAGCCAGTCTGTTTGCTATATTGTAGCTTTACATTTTCAGATGTATACCTGGTGCGCAGAAGAGAATTTAGATTTGTTTTGTACATTATGTAGATCAATTTGTTGAATATTTATCTGTGATTTATCTTATCTAATCCCACTGTTCTATTTTTCAGTGCTTTAAAGAAGTATAAAAAGAAAAAAAGTCTAGTAAATGATTTTCATGTGGATTAACTATAACAACCATGAAATTCTCCAAAATGACTCTGCTCCCTTGTTTTTTCTTCTACTGATAATTCTTCTATTGTGCAATGTTTTCCCTCCCCTAAGGGTATCCTGCGAACAGCAGAAACCATCCGCAAATTTCAGAGCGTCCCAGCCCAGCCGGGTCAGGCCTCTCCGCTTTTGCAGTATTTTGGTATTCTTTTGGATCAGGGCCAACTCAACAAGTTTGAGTCTCTGGAGCTGTGCAGGCCTGTCCTGCAGCAGGGCCGCAAGCAGCTACTGGAGAAATGGCTGAAGGAGGACAAGGTAGGATAGAAAAATTACAACAAATAGTTACTTTTTCTTATTAGGGGGTTAATTGCTAAAGTGCTTTATTTAATTATATGTGTGAATCTTATTTAAACTAGTAATATTTACTTCTTTTCATTTTCAAATTTCTTTGCTTTTTTCACCTCTTTCTTCTTGGGGAGCCAAACGCAAAAGAATTACATTCTGCTGTGTTACATCTTAGGTTAATAGTATTGATGACAAATATAGTCTTCAATTTATCATCTACATAATGGTTTTTAACTCCTTTTAAGATAACTGATGGACTGTGTTGCAGCTGGAGTGTTCAGAAGAGCTGGGAGACCTGGTGAAAGCCTCCGACCCAACACTGGCTCTTAGTGTCTACCTCAGAGCTAATGTCCCTAACAAGGTCATTCAGTGCTTTGCAGAAACAGGACAGTTCCAGAAGATAGTGTTGTATGCTAAAAAGGTAATCACACAACTCTGAAATCCATTTTTTCCCCTCTTAATTTACTATGTTTGCATTTTAAAACTCCCCTCCACTATTTTATTCATGCTCACTGTATTAAATGGAATGCTACTTTGAGAGCTACAGGAAGTATTGCATTTTCACCCCGCCTGCGTTTTTGTAGGTGGGCTACACCCCAGACTGGGTGTTTCTGCTGAGAAATGTGATGCGTGTGAATCCAGACCAGGGACTGCAGTTTGCCCAGATGCTGGTCCAAGATGAGGAACCACTGGCCAACATCAACCAGGTTATGCATGCATCAACATGACCACTTCTCTTACTAAAGACAAACAACCTTACTTCTCCATGTGCCGGCTGTTTTGAAATACATCTGTGTGTTTACCAGTGCATATGCACGAAAATGCACAAAGTGCCCAGTGTGGGAGCCACCATCTGTGTTATTCCAGATGTGCCAGCAATGCCAGGAATTCACTGAGTCAGTGACTCCCTCCTTCTTGTAAAGCCACATCATTGCTCTACTCTGTTTCAAACAGAGGTGGATGAAACAGTGGAAGTTAAGACTTCTGTTTCTACTCAGTTGTTGATGCCACAGATGCTATTAAATGTGAATAAGCAAAAACATCTGGATGCCTGGCCTGTAGTGTTTGATAATGTGTGATCTTGCACGTTCATTCAAATCGTACTTCAGATGGTTGTTAAACAAACAAAAATATAACTTTCATTTTTTCTTTTCTTCTTCTTCTTTTTTTCCTTTTCAACTAAACTCCCCTTTTATTCTTTTTCTTATTGATAGATTGTAGACGTTTTCATGGAAGGGAGCTTGATTCAGCAGTGCACCTCCTTCTTGTTGGATGCCTTGAAGAATAACCGCCCAGCCGAAGGACACTTACAGACACGTCTGCTTGAGATGAACTTGATACACGCACCCCAGGTGAACTCTGGAGTCATATTTCTGTCCTGATTGCACAAAACAAATGCTGTTAGTAATATTAAGGCAGATGCTATTTACATCCAGGTGTCGGTAGCCTATTTGCACCAAGGATAGAAGAGCCAATGTGGGTATGTGTATGGATCATATTATATAAAACAAAGTAGAAACAAGCAGCTAGATGCGAATGACAAACGGCACTGTTTGCATTGCCATCTGCCACATGGATACAGTGGTGAAGGGTCAATTTTAACCCAAACTATGATGTTTTCCTAAACCTGACTAAGTAGTTCTCATGTGTAGATCTAACCCAAAGCAAAACAGAATACTCAAAATGATGCAAAGGGGAAATTAATAGCTATTGTACTGTACAGTAAGTTGACATTACAGGGAACTTGAAGTTTGTGTTTCACTCAATCATCCACAACTATAGTCTCCTTTGCTGGTTTTCTTCTCAAGCACTGAAGGAGCTGGATGTAAATGGCCAAAGGCTGCAGTATGACTTTTTTTTTTTTCAAACAAACTGCAAAGATGCTCTCTTATATTAAACATGATTTGTATACTGTATTTATGAACATTTTTAGGTAGCAGATGCCATCCTGGGGAACCAGATGTTCACACACTATGACCGTGCCCATGTCGCTCAGCTGTGTGAGAAGGCAGGACTGTTGCAGAGAGCTCTTGAACACTACACTGACCTGTATGATATCAAACGAGCCGTGGTGCACACACATCTGCTCAACCCTGAGGTACGCCTATAGAAGTGTGATCATGCATGTGAATACCACTCCTTTGGGAGAAGCTACTTTTTCATTGTCATGATGATGTATGCAATTGCCTTTTCAGATGCACAGCTTTTCTCTCCTTGCTGTTTAGATTGCTCCCTGTCTCACTTTTCCCCTGTTTTCTTTTCTTAATCTGGTTTGTCATATAGTGGCTGGTGAACTTTTTTGGTTCGTTGTCAGTTGAAGACTCTTTAGAGTGTTTAAGGGCGATGCTGTCGGCTAACATCAGGCAGAACCTGCAGCTGTGTGTCCAGGTAGCATCCAAGTATCATGAGCAGCTGGGAACTCAGGCATTGGTGGAGCTCTTTGAATCCTTCAAGAGTTATGAAGGTAAGTGTGGTGGTGTTCCCACTTGTGGCCATGTTGGATTGAAATCTTCCATTTTTGCAGATTTATGGTTATAAGAGCAAGTGTTCACTGTTGTGACGTTTCTTCCTCTGCTATCTCCATTTTTAAGGCTTGTTTTACTTCCTGGGTTCGATTGTGAATTTCAGCCAGGAGCCTGATGTTCACTTCAAGTACATCCAGGCTGCCTGTAAAACAGGCCAGATCAAGGAGGTGGAAAGAATCTGTAGAGAGAGCAACTGCTATGATCCAGAGAGAGTTAAAAACTTCCTCAAGGTATTAAGGCTATGTGTGTTGTTTTTTATTTTATTTTTAAATACTGTAAGCATTTCATGCATGCAGTTGATCACAAGTTAATCTCATGTTTCGCTGTCAACAGGAAGCTAAGCTAACAGACCAGCTTCCTCTTATCATTGTGTGTGATCGCTTTGACTTCGTCCATGACCTGGTGCTCTACCTCTACCGCAACAGTCTGCAGAAATACATTGAGATATATGTACAGAAAGTAAGAAAAAAGACTACCACAGAAACTTTATACACAACTGTTTTTTTTATCTGAGAGATGCCTCTCTTTAATTAAGCTGCATTTTAATTGGCTGCTCTCAGGTGAATCCCAGTCGTTTGCCAGTGGTGATCAGTGGTTTGTTGGATGTTGACTCTTCTGAGGATATAATTAAAAACCTGATCATGGTAGTCCGAGGTCAGTTTTCCACTGACGAGCTGGTAGAAGAGGTGGAGAAGAGGAACAGGTAAGGCTAAATATTGAATGGATTTGCATTTATTAAGCTGCCTCTGTGTCTCGACATTTAACGATTCGCCTCAAATGAACCTGGTAAATGCTGCATCCTAAAACCATTAACATGTCATGTCATTGCATTTTTAATGTTCTGTTGTTAATCCTTAAGTTTTCAAGCCACAATGACATGCATGAATCTTTGGACCACACACACACACTTGCCTCATAGCGGAACTGATCAGGAACAGAAGTTGAATCCAAAAAAGCTCCATCTTGCAAATCACAGGATTCAAAAGATCTACTGTCTGTGTCCCTGTGTCAGAGACCACATGACACCCCAGATGTCCAAACTCTACTTGCTGCTTTTTTAGTCACAGAAAGTTGATTTTCACAGTAATTAGGCAGTTGTTTTTAATGTTTTGACTGATACTGTTTGATATATAATGGGTAACGGTTATGGTTGTTAAACATGTTTAGGCCATGCTTAAAATATCTCTTGACAGAGATTTTTTTCCCAGTGACCACAAAATGGGTCTGCTAAAATTTAGACCACAAACCACAGGGTTAAAATTTAAACACTAACATAAAAAATGTAAATCGTCAACATAAATAAAGACATGGACACAACAGGAGTGATTTTAAAATGCAAATGAAAAAGCATGTTTGCTCTGTACATGCTTGGCAGTTTATACACTTGAGGCTAAAATAGATACAGTATTTGGATTTTTGCACAAAAGAATCATCCCATGTTGAGCATGTCTTTACTTTTTAGAAGAACTGTTTGCAGGCAACATCTTTCATGGATGCCTCAGTGATCCAAGACAGATATGCTGTTCCCCTTTCTGTATCAACAAATATGAACTTGAGAAAGTGCAAACATGAAAACTTGGGGGATGTATGACACTGCTTAATACACAGCACTGTCATCTAGTGTTGACACTCTGCATTACATTACAGATAAATAAGCTACCAAGTTTGAAACGTTTTCTCTAAATGTTATTTGATACAGGTGATGTTTAAGGTCTACAGTGGCACTGGGGTGCAAGTAATCAACATAACAATAGTCATACATACTAAAAATGAAGACGAGACAATGTTTTAGAAAGTACAATGGCAAAACAGAATATTTAAGAAAAACAAAAACACAACAGAAAAACACATTTAATAAAACATTTAAATGCTTTGGTTTGTTTCCCTTTTAATTGTCTTGTGTGTGTGTGTGTGTGTGTGTGTGTGTGTGTGTTATACCTGAGACACTCTTTATTTTACACCTCAGTGTCACCATAATAAATCATATTTATTATTTTGCTTATGTTTTATCAGGTTGAAGCTTTTGTTGCCATGGTTGGAATCACGTATCCATGAAGGATGCGAGGAACCTGCTACTCACAACGCCCTGGCTAAGATCTATATTGACAGCAACAACACACCAGAGCGCTTCCTAAAGGAGAACCCCTTCTATGACAGTGCTGTGGTTGGACGCTACTGTGAGAAGAGAGACCCCCACTTGGCCTGTGTGGCTTATGAAAGAGGACAATGTGACCTGGAGCTCATCAAAGTGTGTAGATCATATCACACAGCATTTAGAGAACTCTAATATAGAAGCATGTTTAACCACTTAATGTAAATATGTTCCGCTCAGGTGTGCAATGAGAATTCGTTATTCAAGAGTGAAGCTCGATATCTGGTACGACGAAAAGATCCCGAGCTTTGGGCGAATGTGTTGGAAGAAAACAACCCTTTCAAAAGACAACTCATCGACCAGGTTAGGTTTCTCCAATTCTGCTCCTGAAGTGACCACAAATGAGAGCTGTTTTTCTACTTTTATCTTTCACTACATCTCCCCTCAGGTGGTGCAGACAGCTCTGTCTGAGACCCAAGACCCAGAGGAAGTATCAGTCACAGTGAAGGCCTTCATGACTGCAGACTTGCCTAATGAGTTGATTGAGCTGCTAGAGAAGATTGTCCTTGATAACTCTGTCTTCAGTGAACACAGGTACTGAACATGGATACCTAAGCTTCACAGTTTCTCTGCGTTAACATGAAGTACACCCTTAAATATCATCTTTTTAATTATTCTAATCCCCCCCAGAAACCTCCAGAATCTGCTGATTTTGACAGCTATCAAGGCTGACCGCACGCGTGTGATGGAGTACATCAACAGGCTAGACAACTATGATGCACCTGATATTGCAAATATTGCCATCAGCAATGAGCTCTTTGAGGAGGCGTTTGCTATTTTCAAGAAGTTTGATGTCAACACATCAGCCATACAGGTAAATTGAATCAATTAGTGTATTTTCTCATTTTGAGCAGACATCAAAATTGAATTAATATTTCTCAGTTTAGCGTAAGGTACCTCTTCTTTAGTCCAGGGGACTGATTTGATCGGGGTCTCTAGTTTTGAAACAAGTTGTAGTTGATATATTGGTGTGTAGCTAGCTGGAAATAAAGTAGAAATCAGAGCTGTTAATATGTACTTTAAGTATTTTTGTTTTATTTCTTTAAGTGACTGTGTTGGCTGATATACTGCACTTATCTACTTTGCTCATTCCCACAGGTGTTGATAGAGCACATAGGGAACTTGGATCGTGCCTATGAGTTTGCTGAGCGCTGTAATGAGCCTGCAGTGTGGAGCCAGTTAGCCAGAGCTCAGCTGCACAGAGACCTGGTCAAGGAAGCCATTGACTCTTATATTAAAGCTGTAGACCCGTCGGCATACATGGAGGTGGTCAGTGCAGCCAGCAAGAACGGTATGGGTTTGCTCTGTAACATATCCCAGCTGTATGCTTGTATTTTTGTGAGGTTGATCTTAGCTGATGTCAAAAATTTTGTTTGTATTTTGTAGATAATTGGGAGGACTTGGTGAAGTTCCTACAGATGGCTCGGAAAAAGGCCAGAGAGTCGTATGTGGAGACAGAGCTGATCTTCGCCTTGGCTAAAACAAACCGCTTGGCTGAGCTGGAAGAATTTGTCAGTGGCCCAAATAATGCTCACATACAACAGGTAAGAATAACATCCCAACTGCACAGTGGTGAATATTTAGCTTCTCGGGTCTAAGAAGTGTAAGTTATAGTGTCCACTGGCATTTTTGCAAAGGTTTTTTGGCTCATGTTTGCTCTGGCCTTGGGTCTTTATGGAGTTAAAGATTATGCTGCTGTGCCTGAATGTTCATACTGACTTTTTCATGTTAATTTTCTAAAATAATCTCCCTCCTCAGGTGGGGGATAGATGTTATGAGGATGGCATGTATGAAGCAGCCAAACTCTTGTACAACAATGTGTCCAACTTTGCCCGACTTGCATCTACATTAGTCAACCTCGGAGAGTATCAGGCAGCTGTGGACAGTGCTAGAAAAGCCAACAGCACACGAACGTGGAAGGAGGTAACTGACCTGCAGCAAGCCAGTGGCAATATAGTTGCTGGGTTGTATTATAACAAAGATTAAAGCTGAAATGTCTAATGCAAGCTTTTTTATATTTTTTTTGATAAATTACCTCTTGACTCAGTGCTGAGTCAAATTTGGGAAAATATAATTATTTATTTATTTTTTAATTCTGTCATGGTCATTTGTTTGCTATAAATGAAATTATAGCATGATTGTATTTAAAAGTAGTTTGTTTTCAAGAATTGTCTCATAGAAATAAAAAACTCTTGTTTGATCTTTTCATATACAGTTAAACCTATGCTGCTATAATTTATAGCATTTATAATTTATAGCAGCGACAATTTTATTAAAAAGATTAGATGACAGGTCACAACTTACACAAATAAAAATGGCAACCTCGAAAGGCAAGAAAATAAAATAATCCTTCAAAAAGAAACGGAAGGAAAAGCATTAAATGATGTTTTGTCTGTTTTTTTGCTTGGTATCAACAGGTTTGCTTTGCATGTGTGGATGGTGAGGAGTTCCGGCTGGCGCAGATATGCGGCCTTCACATTGTGATCCACGCTGATGAGCTGGAGGAGCTTATCAGCTACTATCAGGACCGTGGGTACTTTGAGGAACTCATTTCTTTGCTGGAGGCAGCGCTGGGTTTGGAGCGGGCCCACATGGGCATGTTCACTGAGCTCGCCATCCTTTACTCAAAGTTCAAGCCACAGAAGATGAGGGAGCACCTGGAGCTCTTCTGGTCCAGAGTCAACATCCCAAAGGTGGGTGTAGGTTTGTTTGTTTGTGTTCAAGATTTTGTTTTTATTTTGTTCATCACATGTAAGGAGGTTGCATCTGTGTCACAACGTCTTTAATTTGTTGTAAGATTTCTTGTAATAATCTGCACACTGAGAGGAAAGTAACGTATTTTCTTTAAATTTTTTATTTCTGTTCTGATGTTTTGTTTAATTTCGATAATTAACCATACTGGTTTTATGCTATAATCTGTGACAATCATGTCAAAACACTACAGCTAGAATCTGTTGTAAGGAGGGAAAAGATGGGTGTTTGATCTTTGAAAGCTTGAAAATTTGTCACTTTGTGAGTGAATTTTTTTTTTTTAAAGGTAGGGTATGGGATTCTCTTTTCTGGCCATTTTTGCAAAATCACTTTAAATCCTATTCCTAACCCATGGAAATTAAACAAGTTAATCATCTGTGGAACGGAATGGGCTTGAAAAACTCCAGCCAATTATTTCAAAGACGTTCGAGGCCAGAGGGGTAGGACCATTTGAGTTGTGTTTTTTTCAAAATCTGCCGGCTGATTTGCAAATCCCAGACCCTACCTTTTAACAGTTATAAAAAGTTGGTTGTGTTAGGTGCCTTTCCCATTTTTGAAAAGCACATACATTTTAACATAGGATACAAATATGTGACGTTAAAGGTTTGGCGAAGGATTTTCCCGAATTTCAGGTAAGAACCGCCACTTACATTACACTCTCCCTGCTCCTGAGAGGGAACGGCCCAGTTATGCTCGTGCACACTCTGTTTAAAAGTTCCTGAAAAGTGATTAATTAGTTTTTTTTAAACGACATTATGTAGTAAATCAATGCGGGAAGGTATGCTCCAAATCATTCTGTTTGTTTGTAAGCAAAGGCTCCGAGCCATGGGGGAGGAGGGTCTGGGACGCGAAGATAATACGGTCGATGCGATGCAAATTACAAAATAAATAAACAAATCTTCCCTGGAAAGTTACAATATAGACATAGATAACTTCTTCTAGCAGTAATCTGAAATTTTGCTACTGAGGCATCAGTGGGGAGCCCAATCTGTGCTTTCAGTACACCCCATAGTGGGAAAGCATCTCCTAAAAACACTCTGGTCTTGTATCTCTCTTCTGTGGCCTTTCACTTATTCTCATACATTTTGAAGACTCTCAGCCATTTTCAAAGGACTGCGAGATGGAATGAATGGATGAAAGCGTAGCGCACTAAACAAACACCCGAAAGTACGCAGGTGCAGAAAACGAAAAACTATCTTGGGAACGAGCACGTACGATGGCCTTATGTAAAATATCACCAGAATGATTGACAATTAGGAGGATCAATAGTTTTTATGACTCACCCGCAAAAAGCATACCTTTTAAGTGTGATTTTTCTTTTTTAAGTTGTATGACATAATTAAAATATTCCTCATCCTCGAATTTAACCAAACATATTTTTCTTTGTTTACCAGGTCCTCCGTGCAGCTGAGCAGTCTCATTTATGGGCCGAGCTGGTTTTCCTATACGATAAATACGAGGAGTTCGACAATGCCGTGATCACTATGATGAGTCATCCTACAGATGCATGGAAAGAAGGGCTGTTTAAAGATATCATTGCCAAGGTTGACACAAATATTCTTTAACTGATCAAACTGTTTGTTTTCACAAATTTTATTAATCTAAACATTTATACTGTTTTTGGGTTTTAGGTTGCCAATGTGGAGTTGTACTATAAATCTCTTTCGTTCTACCTGGAGTACAAGCCCCTCCTACTAAATGACTTGCTGACTATTTTGTCTCCTCGGCTGGACCATAGCAGAGCTGTAACTTTTTTTAGCAAGGTAGCTAACTGCATGGTCAACCTGTATAATATGTTTATCAGTACAAATAATTATCTCCTGCATAAAGTGCTCAGTTTACTGTTACGAATGGAATTGTTTTTGTTTCCTCAGGTGAACCAACTGAAGCTGGTAAAGCCTTATTTGAGGTCTGTTCAGAATCACAACAATAAATCTGTTAATGAAGCTCTCAACAACCTCCTGACAGAAGAGGAAGACTACCAGGTCTGCATATTACTGTTAGGATAACTCCTCTGTAGATTATTATGATTATGATTATTATTATTATTATTGTTATTATTGTTATTAAGCAAAATATAAACATGTAACGAGAGAGGTGAAACTTTAAGTACCAATAACTGTTTGTTTGAGTGTTTTCTTGTTCCGTTCAACATGTTTAAGAATATTTTAAACTATTTACCTCACTCATACTTTAGAACATTATTTGAGATTTGAATATTTGTATGGTTATTAGACTGATTTCTAGTTGGTGGTTGCTGTTCCCTCTGGATCATAAATGTAATTTAAACCTGCGTTTCTCCATAGGGCCTGAGAGCATCCATTGATGCATATGACAACTTTGACACCATTGGCTTGGCACAGAGGTTAGAGAAACATGAGCTGATCGAATTCAGGCGTATTGCTGCTTATCTATACAAGGGAAACAATCGCTGGAGACAGAGTGTGGAGCTCTGTAAGAAAGACAAACTCTACAAGGTAAAAGAAGAACCTTTAAAGGACAAGTTTGGTATTTTACACTTAAAACGCTGGTTTCAGATTGTTTATGATGAAATAGAACGATTTTGATTCAAATTTGGACACATGCTGCTGGCCCGAGCTTTTTCGGTTTCTGTGGTAGGACCCCTCATCATAGTTCTTTTCTGTAGTGACATGGCAAAGTTATATAAAGTCAGACCTTATCGGCTTGACATATTCTGTCCATTTTAACCAAGTTCTATAGAATGAGTCCATTTGCCGTTTTATTTGAGATGACACTTTTTCCATTTTGAAGATTTCTTGAGTAATGCTTATCCAGTCCTCATTAATTGGTTGCTCAGGTTTGAGCCATCTTCAGGTGATGGCCTTATTACTTGCTGCTAATAAAATGTAAAGAAGTTTCTTGTCCCCACTGTGAAGTCCATCCAGTGCCATGTTACCAAGATACATGGTCTTAAACAAAAAGGGGAAAACGATAGAAAATACATTTTGTGCATGTTGATGAATCTCTACCCAATACTGTCCAATAGTTGGACAGTTCCAAAAAACATGAAAATGGTTAGCCCCTTCAGATCCACACCTCCAACAGGCATCTCCAGTTCCTCGGTATCTCTTTTGGGCTGGCGTAATGAAAAAACGGATGATATTCTTCCAACAAAATTCACGCCAAATATTTGACCCAGTTGAGACCCACTGAACCACTACTACCACAGAAACCGAAAAAGCTCGGGTCAGCAGCATGTGTCCAAATTTTAATCAAAATTGTTCTATTTCATCATAAACAATCTGTAAACAGGGCTGTAAGTATAAAATACCGAACTTGTCCTTTAAATGACTTCAGTGGAAATGGAGAAGCTGCAGAAACGGCAATGGTTACAAGCACAATATGTCTTCAAATTCCAGTAGATGGCACTGTTAATTTTTTTTATTCTTTTTTTTTTTTTTTAGTGTTGTTTTTCATACTCCACTATTTTAAATCCCTGACATTTGTCTTCCCAGGATGCCATGCTGTATGCTGCAGAGTCCAAGGATGCTGAGCTGGCAGAGACTCTGCTCCAGTGGTTCCTGGAGGAGGGCAGGAAGGAGTGCTTCGCTGCCTGCTTGTTTGCGTCCTATGACCTCCTGCACCCTGATGTAGTGCTGGAGCTTGCTTGGAAGCACAACATTGTGGACTTTGCCATGCCATACTTCATCCAAATCATGAGAGAGTACCTCACGAAGGTTAGAAACTGAAGAGCAAAATGAGAGCTTGTTTTTGATTATTGCTTAAATAGAAAAGTTCAGAAATATTTAGGAAAAAAGTTCAGAATTTCATTGCACACTAATGGATGTTTAGATGATCAAAGTTCCTGTAAAAACCTGTCTTGACAGGTGAGGGGTGGACAGTGGTTTGTAATATCTCTGGAGGTGTTGCAAAAATGGGTCATAGCACTGAGACGAGAAGATGGAGAGAAATGGTTGTTAAGGGCATCTGCCAGTGGTCATTGTAATCTCCTAAAATGCTGACCTGTAGATATGTGCGGTCACATGCAGTCATCTCTTTGGATTCTTTTCCAGGTTGATGAGTTTGCAGCGAAGGTGATGGTCTCTGGCCCTCTTTTTATTTCTCTGTGTTCTGTCTGTTTTTGTTGTAACTTATATCTTAGGTTTCTGATGTAGGAACCTAGCATGGACTGTAGATTGAGTATGGTCTAACTAGCTCTGGAGCTGGGGAGCTGTAGTAGTAGTCTGCAGGCTTTTGTTCCACTTTATCGTCAGCAGATTTTGAATTTGTCTGCTGGAATAAGATTTGAAAATATATTCCCGTAGAAGCCAATTTACAGCAAGTGAAGCTAAACACAAACTAAACGAACACAAATTTCCAAAGAATCTGCTGTTTCTATTTTTATGTAAACATGAGAATCAACACACTCAACATGGAGTTGCAATAATTATTTTTTAATTCTCTAAGTGTCTTTTTGGTACAAAAAATGTATCTGTTCTGAAAAAAGAATAAATAATTAAAAATCTTTGCTAAAGGTAAGTGCCCTACAAGCGTAAGGGGCGATTATTTATAGGAGCTGAACTGCTCCCTGTTTATAGATAACTACTGATTTTTAAAGGGAACTTAAGCATTAAAGGATAGTCAATGCTGCTGATATGACTGAAATAAATGGTATAAATGGCAGCTTCCTTTTTTGTTAATTTCTTCTTCTTTTTTTTTTTTTCTTTACAGATTTGAAAAAGTCTTGGCTTTTATCAGTGTTATAGCACCGAGTTTGAACTTGCTGAGAACTTGATTTTAGGCTCTGTGATGTCTGGAGCAAAAGCCTGTTTAGATTATTTTAAAATTCTGATTAAATTTAGTCCATCCTGGCTTAAAAGATGCATCTCACCTTCTAACTCTTCTGTTGTGGGGCTGCATCTAGCACTTAATGGCATTTGAAAAATCTTGACGAGATTGTATGAACCAAACAGTGATATTTCCATTCAGCTAAATTTCTTGAAAACTCGTAAATAAATACAAGCGAACAAGCCTTTCTAGCTAGATGCATCCCCTTGTTTCTAATTGCAGGTCAACAAGTTTTAGTTTTTAACTCTTGGATTAGCGCAGGGCTGCATACACTAACGACAACAAATGTGAATCCTGCTCCCTCTTTTTCTCCCCGAGAAATTAATTTTAGCTCAACAGATTATATTCTACAAAGTTAATTTCAAACATTCGTTTCAGTAATTATTTTCCATTCATGCACTATTCATTATTTTGTACAGCAAAGTTCTTTCCAGGTGCTGTTTATTCTTTTCACATCTTTGTCAGAACTGTTTTTCGTCCATCATTGTAATTACAACCCAACAGAAATCCACACTGATTAAACTGTACCGCTGTTTAAGCCGCTTCCACTTACATCAGAAACCTTTTGTCTTCAGCTGCCTCCACAGTCAAAGCACAATGCCTGATTATTTTGTTGCACTTATTTATTAGGAGAAACAGTGCTACGAGCAACTCACTGCGCTGACGCTGACACTGACACTGACACTGACACTTACTGCCTGGCAAAGATGAGCTGAACCTATGAGCCTCTTGACATGCAGCCCGATTTGGTCCAGCAGAATGAAAGGCCCTTGATTTAGATTCTGTGTTCAGGGCCTGCTCACAGCCATGAATGTAATGCATGTTAAAGCTGCGTATACTGATACGAAACTGGCTGAAAATGTAGCAGAAACATAAAGGCATGTATTGTGTAGCTTCTCTTCTACTCAATATATAATGATCATTTATTTAACTTTACATCTACTATAATCTGCTTTTAAAGGGTCAGTTTAGACAAACACACACACAAAATGCTCTGTTCTGAGCCATGACGACGTGATTTTTGGTATAGTCTGTACATCTTGTTTTCATTTGAAAAATTACTTTTAAGAAACTCAAAATCAGCATCTTTCTAAACAAAATGTCCTTGTTCTTTTCTTAATAAATCAAACTAATTTCACTGGAAACTTTTTTTTTTCCTGGTAAATTTAAAAAAACAAACAAAAAAATCAAAAAAAAAAATGGCGATGGCTGTTATCAATGACGTCCAAGGACATTTCTGTCTAGAAGGAGACTTTTTTTAATTTTTTTTATTTGCTATTCAGTGTCCATTTTTATTGCTCTGAACAGCACACATAAGATTCTGTTCCACTCTGTTGGTTTGGAGCAATAGTATCACTGCCAGAAATTAGATGCCATGACTTTTTTAAATAATTTTTTTCAATTATCATTTGGGCAAACTGACCCTTTAATTGTTGACTTAACTTTTGTACTGGGACTTTTTTCAGGAATTCTTGCTAGTCTTGCATGTTTTATTTGTCTTGGATAACAATAGCTGCATTTTAAAGTGCTGTGTGTAGCTTTATTTTTTTTTTCTTTTAAATTGTATGTTACTTGAAATAGTCACATTTAATAGTGTAGCCACACATATATTAGAATTTAGTTCTCATACAACTAACAGAAAAGATAATTAAATAAAGTGGGCATATAAATGTGATGACTATATTGTAGGTACCCTGCAAAAATCTCTTTCCAAAAATATTGTTTTAACAAATAACCATGTGGTTGGAAAAACATAATGATAAAAACATACTTCTTTAAATTTTTTTGCAGATTACCTACAATATATGGATAGTCTTCCTGATCAGAATGTGAGCGACTGATGTCTGATCTATCCTTTTGTTTTTGTTGCCCTCAGGTGGACAAACTGGAGGAAGCAGAAAGCCAAAGGAAAACTGAAGAGGAGGTGACAGAGCCTCAGCCAATTGTGTTTGGTAGGTTTACAGGCAGTAGTGGTTTCAGCCGAATGTAAAAATGTCTCATTCTGTTAAAATGAGATTAAAGAACACTGAATTTTTTTTCTTTTAATTTGTTTGGTTTGAACTCATTGAGTGAGTCCCAGGGAAAACAAGTATGCTCTTATTTATTTATTTAATTATTTTGTTGTTTGACCCAAAAATCTATTGGGTATATGATCAATGGCCTTTGCATTAAAGACCTGGGTTTCTACCTTTTTAAAAAAAAAAAAAAAAAATTGTTTTCATTTTATATGACCTTTTCTAATATTATACAGCCCTCATCATTGTTGACCAATAATTAATGGACACACCAGTTGGTCAGATTTTTATCTGAAGCCAGTTGTAAGTGTTACCATTTAGCAAAGGGTGTTAATGAAATGAATAAAATAAAATGCTGGTTGAAGAGTACAGTAAATGTCAGTCACCTACAGAAACACTAGGATGCATTACACTGAATAACTTTGTGTATCACTGATCATTTGGATGCTATTTAAAGGCATGGGCTAGGTTAATGATCACAACTGCATGACAATTTTTTAATTGAAAAAAATAGGTTGTTGCTTGCTGAAATTTTCTATAATCACAGATGCCTTTTTTCTATCTCGCTCTACAAATAAAATCAGTCCAAGAAACCCTGAGAATTAAACTACACTGCATATTTTTTGCAAATGTAATATGATCCTTTTAATATTTTTTTGTATTGAATTTTGTTAATGTCATCCTCCTATCTAATCCATTACTACCTAATATTTTGAATTCATCAGTGTCCCCAGAAGCCTGGGCTGGGCTCAATGCTGATTAGTTATATAGACCTTAGACCAGGTATCACCAAATCTGGACCACTTAAGCCAGTGTCTTGTAGGTTTTCAATGTGTTCCTGCTGCAACACACCTGAATCAAATAATTAAAGGTACTGTATGTAAGATTCTGGCCGAAACTGGTACTGCAATCATGTGAAACCGTAGCCTATGTAA
>JAPMNP010727769.1:0-10114 GCA_029874935.1 Atherina boyeri
AAGATGGCCGACTGTCATGGCGCTTCCCTACCAGCTGACCCGCCCTATGTAGAAACAAATCTAAAATTCTTCACTCAGGAGAATGTGTCAGATTATTAGAGGAGGTTATAATACACCAATGGTAACACATTTATAAATGCAGATATCGATTTTGTCCAGTAAACAGAAAATGTTACACACTGTCCCTTTAAGATCATGTCTGGGGAGGTATGGATAAAACTTCCTGAGTAATGAGGCATTTTAGTAGCATATCAGAATTGCCATGAGCATTCAGGGGTTCATAAAGCTGAAGGGTGAGGAGGAAAGAGAAAAAATGAAGAGAAGAAGAAACAAGATACAATAGTGATGTTTCTTTTTACTCTTCCACTGAAAGCTAATACTGTATAAAGCACATGAGCATGTCCACTGCATCCTCCACATTGGAACATAATTTTCTTTCTTTTTGCTCAGATTTACTTTAGTTTCAGCCCAGACAGTTCAAAGCACTTGACTGATCAAGAACTGTGAGATTCATCAGGTTTCTACAAAATTGTAAAACATGCATTACAGCACCATATCAAGCTGGTATCACCTTTATTTGTTACTAGGTCTCAAAACAACTGTGACTCTGAACAGAATCCCTTCCAACATCCTGGAATCTGGATTTACAGCCAAGTAAGAAAGAACACGTATTTTATGTTGTGTATAAAGGTAAGTTTCCGTTGTATTTGTGCCTGACTGATAAATCAGCAAGACCAGCAATATCAGAATCTTTGATGTTGTTAAAACAGTAACAACAAAAACCTTTCATAAAGTGGTGTGGACTGAATGTTTATCCTAAAGGGCATTTTTAATTCTTGCTGTGAAACAAAGTAAGGCTCACACTTTGTTTTTACATGGAGAGCACAGAATTTTCACATGCATGGGTCAAATGTGCACATTCCCCTTCATTTTCTTTTTCTTGAAGATCTCTTTCTTTTTTTCTTTTTCTTTTTTTTATCACAAGTGGTCTACTCCTCTTTGAGTCCCCATTTTATTTATATGAAATGATTATAATTGAAGACTAAAATAATTATTTGCTCCATGGATTTATTCAAACCCTGATGTCAGCAGCCTTCATCCAAATCTAGGCTGATTTCTTGGGGCTGTTACATATAACCAAATACAGACTAGGAAAAAAAGCTTCTTGTAGCTTTAAGAGCAGAAATATTACATCTTTTTTCTTCCACTTGGTCAGATTGCATTAAATAAATATGATTATTTGTCAAAACAAATTTCCTCACATCCAGTGCACAAAAACCTGATGCAAATACTGTGACGAAAACACAAAACCATCAGTCACAGTACAAAGGTTCTCCACTGAATGTTGACAGGAACATGACTGCTGCCCTCCATGATGCTCTGAAAGAAACACACAATGTAATGTACTGCATACCTACTCTCTAACCAGGTTGCATGTAGGTACAGTAGGGTTTTGCTTCCCTTTTTTTATGATGATTTATCTAATGGCATCTGGCAGCCTGATTAAAAATCATCATTGAACTCGGGGGAGTCAAGTCCTGTATGTATTGCAGTAAAATGGGTTGTACGCAGATTTAAATAAGGAAGAGTTCAAAGAAAGTACAGTCTGCAATCCAAACAGGGTGTGCACTGCTCAGCAAGCGGTGGCCAAAGATAGATGCTGATCTTGCGTGGGAGGTTTCCTCTGCTACAAACCAGATGATGGAGATGAAGCAGGATGGCTCCATCAAAGAAAGTTGAAAAACAAAATGTTGGATTTTAAGGACTTCCTCTTTTAGTTTTCCTCTCTTTTTTTTCTTTTCGAGACAAACACACATGCGTGCACACACACTATCTGTGTTGTGTGGATTCAAAGCTCCCTTTCTCGAAAACTCTTCTCTGATTTGGCTAAACTCCCAGTGGATCCTCTCAGGGACCACAGTCTTCCACTGAGCCTGTGTGTGTATGTGTGTGTGTGTGTGTGTGTGTGTGTGTGTGTGTGTGTGTGTGTATGTGTCCATGGCCTAGGCTCTCTTCAACGCATCGTTAGTGCATGTCATTAAAAGATTAGAGAGAATAAACCTCACAAAGATTCTCACACATACACACAAATGAGGAGAAAAAGCAGAAGTGAGCGTTTCAACAGACTGCTATAATTACAGGGTAAAACGTGTAAAGGGGTTTTGACATCCGAGTATGACAGCTTCAGTTTTGGAGCATTGCTGTTAACTGCTCACGAGGTGTTCCTCACGCTGCATGTGAATCCAATCTTGAGTCAGCCATGTGAGTCCCGTTGAAATTCTTCCAAAGCACCTTTAACACCACCCCACCTTCACCACAGTGTGTCGTTACACAAATCATTTACCACTGCTGCTGAAGCAAGGTGTCAGGTGCAGCTCCTGCTGCCTCCTCATAGCTGTCCGACAACTGTGATCATCAGCATTGCTGCAAAGCACAAATCTCGTCATCTGTGACAATCCTCTGAAAATCCAGATGATGCTGAGATTACTCAGTGTGCTTTCTGGTTATAGCTGTGGTGATGAAATGGTCACTGCTACAGCAGATGCCAGAGCAGATGTTACAGCCGGCCAAACCATGAGATAAGCCATCCTGTTTTGATACATCACAGGAAGGATGATGATTACAGGAAGGTGATGCAGCTAGAGCTCAATGACATTCACAAACATGCTGAAATATGCCCACATGTTCTATGACTGCCATAATAACCAGTTTACTAAGATTGTTTTGATTTTCATGACAGCTGATCCCTAAAGTAAACTGAGAGGTGAAACAGATTTCCAAAGATTACAGAACTTTTATATGAAGGAAGAAGAACAACTTCAAGTTTTCTCTAGTAGGTGGTTGACAGTTCGAAGCTACACATCCCACTGTCATTAGCAGATGTGGGCTTTATTGCAGAGGAAGAAGCTTAGCTCCAGCTGGAATTAAGCAGCAGTCAATGCTTTCGTTGGAGTTTTATTTTAAAAAAGGAAAAAGAAAGATTGCTAACATTTTGTAAAAGAAATGTAATATGTCATCAGTTTTTTCAGCTTACCTTGAAGTTGTGGTTTGTTTAACTCACTCAGAGGATACTACACCCTGCACTAATGACAATGTCTAATGTCTAATTTTCATTTGCTCAGATTAAATTTTTCTTTGAGCGAAAATAATTTCTGCTCAACCTTTAACTAATGTGCTTGCAAAAACATTTATCTGTGCACAGAATGGCCCTCTGTTCGCAAAAATAACACAATAATAAAGTAAGAAATACCTGCCCGTCTCGTCGCTAGATTTGTTGCTACTCAATTTTTTTTGTTTCCCTAACTGCTGGGTAGGGGGCGAAAACTCACTAAATATGGCGCTAGTTGGCAGCACTGGTTTGAGGCAGTCTCGGTAGTGGGCAGGTGGTAGCTGCTCCAGGAAACAGAGAGGGAGAGGTGATGACGTGTGTGAGAGGCAGACAGGGAAAGGAGAAATGTGGAAAACACCTGATCTGCCTCTGTAAGTTTAACTCAAAACAAGCTAACGCGGTATAAACGATATTTTCTCTTTATATGTTGCGTGTCTTGATACATTTGAAAACCTCGTTATATCACCCAGCCCTGGCATCACCTTAGGATGTTCTTGCTACTCACAGATTTAAAATATTGGATAACTTTCCTAAATATGTGAATAACAAAGTGTTATAAGCTGCCTGCCTTAACTCTTATTATTTAGGATCATTATGAATGATATTTTTATTTACAAAATATGATTATAAAACCCAGCATTTGAGACTGTTGAATCGATGTCTAGCGGTATCTCACTAAGTAAATGAAAATATATCGATTAGTAGAAATTAATCACAAACATAAAGTTGGGATTTAGTCCAATAGCTGACTAATCTAGTTACAGTCACACATACACACACATACATGACATATACCCACGCATACATATAACCAACATACAGATACATAAAATAGTGTTCTGTACAAATGCTGTCCCCTCACCAATAAGATTGGGGAAACTAAAACTGGGAATTTAAATAACAATAGAAGTAAATGAATCACTGAAAGGCCTGCATGTAGCTACACCACCATCCGATCCTTGTGCTTTTTCTCATGAAGTTCTTGTGGCTTGAAAAACAAGCATGTTTGCTCCGATGTAGAAATGCTAATGTTGCCTGCATTTCCTTCCTGCCGCGTATAGAGGCAGTACTTTAATGATGTTAGAGGTATGATGGTTGTTCAGATTGGAGCGCTTGTGGGGATAAACAGAGAACGCAAAGAGCCAACGAAAAAACAAAACAAAAAAGAAATGTTTTTAAAAGTGTGAATCACACAGAGTAACTTTGTAACAGAATATAGCATTGTAGCAAATAAACTGAACACTGCTCACATATAGTAGGTGTCCAAAAGATGTATAACTGTTAATTGCCATTAAAAAAACTTTTTTTTTTTATTTATTAAGCACTTTCATACAAAAGCAGCACAAAGTGCTCAACATCAAAGCTATTTTTTGTATATTAAAAACAAAAGTCTCACCCAAGTACATATGCAACTGTACAATTTCAAAAACAGGTTGTTGGAAAGTAAAAACCCACGTGATCATAATCTCTTTCTCTTTACATGCATTCATATACACGCAAACAACATAATACAAAATACTGTACATAATAAGTACACAATTAAAAAATAAGTAGAAAATTATAAATCTATAAAGTAATGATATACAGTACTTACATGTAAACAACAGCTTAATTAGTTACATTCTTTAAATAAGACAGGCATAAATACAAGCATTTTGCTTCTGCCCTTTCCCTTTTCAGTCACTCAATAATGTTACGTGTGTACTGATCACATTTCTTGTTCAAATTTGTGACTGAATAAAAAAATCTGAATCTGAATATAAGAAAGAAGATCATATGAATAGACTCAACAAAAAAATAGAAATTCAGTTATAAGCTAAACTAAAAAGGTAGGTTTTGAGCTTTTTTTTTCAAAACACCAACAGTCTCTGAGATTCTCTGGCTGTTCAACTGATGAGGGCCGTAGAAGTTGAACAAGGCCTCTTTTTTATTCTAACTTTGAGATCAATTAAAGGGCCGGCACCAGAGGACCTCAGGCTCTGCGAAGGCTCATGATTTAAAAGCATCAGATTAACAAGAAAGCTCAAGACTATAAAGACGTTAATAAAGAATCTTAAAATCAATCCTGAAACTCCTGAAAATTCATAACAAGTTTCAGGCAGACAGAAATGGTAGAAGCACATTCCACAGGTTTCCTTTTTTCAGTATATACAGCTCTGTATCAATAAAGTTTAAATAACTTTAGTCTGTTCCTACAAATTTTTCACAACTTAAACCTTTTATTGAAGTCATGAAATGAATGAATGTGTCAGACAAGCCTATATGCCAGGCTCCCTAACGACATTTATGTCATGCTTGAGTTATTTTTCATACAGAACTCCCAATAATTCATCACAATACCCAGTCTATGCTGTGCAGACATGCAGTTTAATTCTGCTGATCCTGAAACTCAAAGATATGAGAAGATGGCAAATAAAACGAAAGGGAAGAAAAAAAGGAATGAAATTAGAGAGGAGGAGTCCTGTGATGCTAGAGCAAAGTGATGACCTAAAAATATTGTGGTTTCTGTCGTGAGTCGAGGAGAACAGAGCAGAGCAGATCAGAGCAGGTTGCAGATGAAAAAGATCAGAGTGACATATAACTCAACTGAGTGTGTGTGTTCGTGCGTGTGTATCTTTTTGTGTGAAAGGTGGATACTGTGCAAGACCGAAAGAGTGTGTGGGACTGATAAGCGGCACTCGCCCAAGGGGTTCTTTACATGGCAGTCTCAGCCTTTCATTTTCCTCAAACACACTTCCTGCTATCCACACTCACACACACAAAGGCAGATAACCCCCAACCCCAACTGTGTCATTCATCCTATGGGAAGTCTGAAAGGAGGTGTATGCCTCTCTTTCTATTCTAGTCTCTTCTGAATACGCGGTGAATATGAGTCACAGTGATTAAGGTTGCAGTGATGACTCACACAGATAAGATGACCTCTCATCTATACTTGCTGCATAAATTGTATGTGCACTTATCTGAATGTGCAGTCTTGACATATTCATTACTATGACAGCGACACTAAGCAGCAGGCTGTTGACACATTCTGTCCATAGACACTAAAGCATAGCCCCTCAAAGCAAATCCACACTTTTTCATTTATTGTAGTCAAACTTAATTGGCATTTTTGGGTGACAGGGACATGTCACCTGTACTGTTCAACAGATGACTAAACCTTACCCACGCCAACAGAGAACACTTCTCTCGGTATAACAACTGCTGATGAAATCTACCCAAAATAGCCATTAGAATTGTTTTAGGGTAGTTTCGAGTGGGACAAGAAGCTGCCAAATCAGCTGTTACGTCGATAAAAATATGCATGATATATTCAATGAGATGTCAGTTTAAATTGGTTTGTCTCTATTTACAACATTCAAACGATTCTCAGGGAATGTTTTCTGGATTAATGTCCTTTTCTTAAAGCAGGTATAGGAAATTAAGTGACCTGCTGTACACAAACTTAAATTATTTTCTCATTTTGCTCTGTAAATAGAAATCTGTTATGGAAGACAGAGAGAAGCAAAATTGTCAAACCTTGTAAACAGATGGTTAGTCTGATTCTGAGGTCTTTGGAATAAGTTAGCAATATGATTAATTAATATCAGTACCATTAAATCAACATCAACCAAGGGATGACTGTGTCTCATGTGCTGAAGTGGTCTGTTCAATAATTATATGATTGAGGGTTTAATCTTACCATATTGTCTAAAAAACGGAACCCCAAGTTGCTCTGATGGCAGTTCTACCAGCTGTACATGTAAGTGAATAGCAGACTGTTAGGTTTAAAATGAACTACACTGTGCGCAAAATTATTTGGCAAATTGCACTCATCAGGGTAAATTGTGTATTTTGAATAATAAAAAGTGTAATGCTGCAAGTCAATCCAAAATATTATTAAACATCCAACCACAAAGGTTGAATATGGAGCTTTTTTTTAAAAGATAATACTTCCACGGGGCATTTAGAGGGGTGCAGATTGAAAGTACAGCATTTCCTTGAAAAATTATATTTGAATTGAGATAAAATAAAAATTTTAACGATTCATGTGTAATGATGGGTTTTTTCCCTGGATTTTTTAAAATGAGCTTATTACTGGCTCAAAGACTGGAAGTCTTTCATTTAAAGCAACCCTTATCGATGTTGCATTATTACACCATCTTTATAATAGGGTAAAATGCTCTAAATGATATAATGGAACTCTGAAATATAAGACAGACACACCAGGAATCAAAATACATTATTATTCCAATCTCAAAATGTTCCATTAAAACTCCAACCAATCCTTGAAGTGGGACCAGTCATGTTAATAACACGCCACTGTGCCACAACGTTGTGTGATCCATTGTGACGCAAATGAAAGTGCCAATAGTTATTTATGGTTGACGTGATCGCTTACCCCATAAAAGAGAAGAGAAAAACGGCGGAATTGAAACTTTCGACATAGAGAATGATAACAATAAGTTCCAGTTTCTGCCTTTGTTGTTTATTATCAGCCAGGTAAATTATCAGCAGCGGCACATATTGACACATTATTACATCTTCTTTACGTGTGTGGGATCTGGGTGGGGTTAAAGGCATGGTCCAGGTCTCTGGAGAAAATGGCTTGAGCAAGCAAAATTTTGAAAATATACAATTCAGAAGTTCAACCCCCATTCTTCAGACTTTCCCCAGAAACCACGCCTCAAGTGTACAGGAACGCGCAATGCTTGGACGTGTCTGGGGGAGGGACCAATGCCAACTGTTTTTGATTGACATATCACCATTCAGTCATTTCGGACGGGACTTTCAAATGATTGGATGTTTTTTCAGTCCTTTATGCTCACCAGGTGACTAATTTTTTCCATTTTTGTGATAGAGAATCTAATTGATTGGTTACAATAGGGTGTTGAAAAGGAATTAAATAAATATTGTAAAAAGTGCTTTAGAAAAATATTAAGGACCCTGCTTTTGAGCAATCGAGCTGAAGCATTCACGCTCAGAACCACCTCCAGAGTTGGGCCAAGTCTCCGCGCTCTGGCTCGAGGAGCCGTGCTGGGGCCTGCGGTCACGCTGAAATTTAACCGTGACACAGGTTACTTACCCCCCTGCTGTTCGGTCCTGGGAATGAACCAGGTATGACCGAGCCCTAAGCTAATGTAGTAAATTCTTACATTACCACTGGTGGGTTATTTGCCTTGCTGTGAATACGAGGTGGAAGAGGAATATTTCTATTTTCTTTTGGGTTACTGTGTCACTATCCAGTACATCAATGTCTTTAATATTAATGGCAGTATTCATCTTACCTTTGAAAAACCACTCTATTTCTGTCTCCAAATTTTGCACTATTATGCTTTATAGCTCAGAAATGACTGAGATTAAGCTCTGCATTAGGTAAACAAGGAAAAAGCTCTCTGATCTCTTTGAATTGTTAGGAGGGTGGAGAAGCAGAATATTGCAGGAAATTACTCATCTAATATTGGTAATTGTGAATATTCAAATCAGCTGTTAATCAGTCTGCAGAGGGGAGATGCACAAAATATTCCCTGTCTGGATGAGATTTAGCGAGACATAGGGGAGGGGTGTCAGCGTTGTGATGAATATTCAGTTGTTGACATTTAGTAGGGAGCACTGAGGATGTGAGGGCGGGATGATGCCAAGTTAGAGTAAGAGCATTACAGAACATGAAGGAGATAGGGGATGAGGAGAAGTAGAGGCGATTAGAGGGGAGACAGGGATACCGATTGAGAGAGAGAGATATCTCTCTCACAGACACAGCAGGCACAAGGGAGTTGGTTTGGGTCGATTTTGAGAATGGAGACAATGAGTGTTGCTACTGTAATTAATGAGACTTGCTGTTGATGATTGTTATTGTCAGTTTGGTTTTTGCAGGCAGCTTGGTGACAGTTTAGAAACTAGATCTGGGTCATGTTGCCATATTCTACTCATTAAACCCATTCAGCTCCCTCGCTGCACCATCAGCTGTTTATTTAGCTATTGCAATGGTGCGGATGTTTTCTTCTCTTGACTTCAGAAGCTTCTCTCAAATTCAGATACTCATCACAAAGACTGAGAGACCATGGAGTTAAATTTGGAGCGTAATAGAGGGAGAGAAGCAATGGACAGAAAGAAGGAGGGAATTACGATGGAGAGAGAAAGAAAGGAAACAAGGAAATGTGTTTCTGTGTTGTTTACAGATGCTGTTTATTGATTTAATGACCTTTTTATTGCTTAATTACATTTACATGGAGTTTAAGCAGGAAACTCGGGATACTTTCTTTTTTTATAGCCTACTCAGACTCAGCCAAAGACAACATCTGAGTTTGTCACAGAGGGATGAATTTATAAGAGATTACAACATTGCAACACTTTTCGCCACATGCCAAAATGTAGCCAGTCAAAAGCACTAATGCTGGCAGAAATGCTAAAATAATATATATTATTTGTTCATTCGGTATTTTTCTTACACACAAATCTTTGAACTGACAACAGTAAACATAGTTTAAGTGTGTCAACAAATATTGTCTGTGTGTCTTCAGTCTCATTATTAGTGTTCCACTGTGTTATAGAGCTTCAATATAAAGACAGCCACTGTACAAATAGTAACTACTGTGCTGCTGCACTCATTGAAAGTATGACTACAATGATTTTTTCAGAAAATAGATTTAAAGATTCAGAGATGAAGGATAGGTTTCACTTTTAGCCTCCACAGAGGACCTACTGTATATAGTATGTCAGAGCTCACTGCTCATGTAATACATTGATCTGCAATAATATATAGCGCTTTTCATGACATCCAAAGACGCTTTACATTACTGGATGCACTATTCATTCACTCACATTCTTACTCGGTGATGGTAAGCTAGCTAGTGCTAGCGTAGCCACAGTTACCCTGGGACAGACTGACAGAAGCGAGGCAGCCATTCTGTGCCATCGGACCCTCTGACCACCACCGATAATACATATATCATATACTCATTCATGCACCAGCGATGTTTTTACTGGTAGGCAAGGAGGGTGAAGTGTCTTGCCCAGGGACACAAAGAC
>JAPMNP010727783.1:0-17236 GCA_029874935.1 Atherina boyeri
CACACACACACACACACACACACACACACACACACACACACACACACACACACACACACACACACACACAAAAGTATTAAATATTCATAGATTGCGGATGGTGAACTGATGACATGAATTGCAAACGAGAGAGGTTCCCTCTGTTGGATGAATTGTTGTACTAGTTTACACTGAATGAATGTGGCACGGGGTGCAAAAGAGTTTTTTATTCAATGTCAGTAAGCAAAACTAATCACTAAAACTGTTTTGATCTTAATAACCACATTTCATCTTTTACCTCTGCTGCAGTGGAGTCTTACCTTTAAAAATGGCTTTCATGATATGCTTTGACAGATGTTGCATTTCAGCATTTCAAACAAAGCAACCACTCAGACATTTCAGTGTTTAACCCAATTGCCCTGAGCTCCTTCTTTTTCAATATTTGTACTTCTGGAGGGATTTATGGTTATGAAGAGTAAGACTCCAGCTCTACAATACTAATACAGTTTGAAAGACGCCAGGAAAAGTTTCAATATTTTTTACCCGTGGGTGCTTTTCAGGGACTGTTATGTGATGTACGACTTCGAGAACATTGTGTGGCTATGATAAGAATGTGTTGTCATCATTGGACACAGTGTTCCCACACAACTGTAGCAGTTAGCTCAGTCTGTCTGTCTGTCAGTCTGTCTCCATCCACTCCCCCTGACTGTTGCAGAATGAGGTGTTGCCTCTAGTCAGTGAAGGGGAAAGAAAGTGTTTCACACAGATAGAGTGAGAGCTGCAGTCCGAATATGGAGCCTAGTTTTACTCAACATACGTACTGCCACTTTAACACACAAAGCGGCATTTCATGTTGTTTTACACCGGCAGGGTGGGCATGGATTTCAAGAGTGTATTTTTTGCTAAGTGATGATCTTTTTCTAACCCTAACAAGCAGTTTTGGTGAATAAGCCTAACCGAGCAACAAATATGAACTAAAAGGAAAGCAGTGATGTCATACTGGATTCACAAAGCAGTTGAAGCTTGAAAAAGCTCTACTTTTGTATGGAAGATGAACCTGGGTCTTCAAAATAAAGATAATGCAACTTACAAGGCTGTGCTATATGTGCTTTAACCCTTTAAAGTCCAACCCTACAAATAATGGGGAGAAAATTCTCATTTTTTAAATCTGAAGTCGTCAATTGGTCCTTTAAAGAGGCTAAATGTAACTTTTTCCCAAAATAAACGTATCATTAGCCTTTTTATGTGACCATTTATGACTCAAACATCTTCTGATGAGCATACTGACACCCTGTCGGCTCACCGCGGGTGCGCCTATAAGCCTGGAGTTCATTTTTCTTTGTTTCTATCGGGTACGAATTTCCGCGTGCTGTGTCTGCGGATGTGACGTCAAGCGTGTTCACGTTAAATGTTTCAGATCACGCTGCCGCCACTGGTAGTAAACAAGCCTAAACTCACAAGCAGAGTCTATATGTCATTGCAATGGATTGTGAGAATACACAGAGCGACCCAGCACAACCCAGACACCAACAGAAACTCCACATCAGACTACGAGCGCGTGCTGCGAGGACGAGCAGAAAGGAGGTGAAGTTCCGTTTTTCAGCCAAAGGTGTCAGACGCAAGTTGAAATTTCAGGAAACTGCATGTAGCCTCTTTAACAAAATATGACAAAAGATTAACAAAAAATATTTTTCAGTATTCACCATTAATTATTGTGTGATCATTTTAAATGTATTGCTGTGTAGTCTTTAGCCTCGTATCTTGTACATCCAATTGTGCACAACAGGGTTTTGAGCAAAGTTTTTACCATAAAATGATGTAAAAGGACATAGATGCAAAAAGCTTCAGAAACGTTATGTATCAAATATGATATGTTTGGCTTCATAGGGTTAAACTGTACATTCTCCATGCCAATATGTTCACAATAATAACAAAAGCAAGCTTATCTACAACCTGAAACCTTGATCCTTAAAGTGAGCATCTGGTGTCTCTGTTAAGCTTTGGGATGGCCCTCGCAGTTTGGATCCATTTGTTATCCATTTGTTGACAAAGGTCACTGAAAATTAATACACAGTGATTACTTTTATCCTGCTATGAAACATTTAAATCCTAAAAGGATTTCTCTGCAGCAGGATCACAGTGCTCTGTTTGCAGCACACAATGGATCACTGAATGGTTTGATGAATGTAAAGATTGATCATATATGGTATATATTTTCAGATCCAAACTCAGTACAACACCCACTTGGAGAATTTGGAGTGGACTTTCCAACAATGGCCTCCTCTGCAGCCATCAAGTCATCAAATGAGAGAATATTTCTCTGACAGAATGGCATGTATTCATTTATTTTTTCTATCACAGGCCATAAAAATCTCACTTGAACTGAGACTACATTTTATAAGAGATCCTGGGTACAAACCATCTAAGTCATTCCTTTTCTTCTCAATGAAAACATATTTCCAATCAATTCCAAGATGAAACAATTTACAGTTTTGTGGCAGCTCATAAAACCAACGGCCTGTGATTCAACAAAATCACATTAAAGCAAAATTAGGCGTCAGATTGTTAAAAATCACTGGCTTGTTATTTTGCAGATCTTATATATATATATATATATAAGATAACCTAGCCCACCATAAAGATCTGTTGTTTATTTGATTCTTCGGCAGTGCAAAAATGTATTTTTAAGGTTAAGTTAATTTTTATTCTCCTTTCCTAGTTACAATTTTCTCTTCTCTATTGAATGTGACCTTAATGTTTGACTTTACTGTAAAGCCAATAATAACTAAATGTAGCAGGCATGTGTAAAATGTAAAAGTTACTCCTGTTTAAAAATGCAAAAGAACATGAAGTATAATTTGATTCCTTTAAAAACTCTTCAAATAACTGTTTCCCCCGTTATCACTTCCTCTATTTCAAGTAGCCTGTTTTTGTGTTTCATTTGAAATCAATTTTCATTTCAAAGCACTCCAAGACACTTTTCATTAGGCCTTTTATTAGTTTAATTTGGCACTCGTCAGTAGGTCAATGGGTCAGGTTTTACTATTTACTTTAGCTTGTTAGAATGCTAATATATTAGATGACACTAGTAGAAAATGTCTGGAAAAAGTCAAGAGAATTGCCAAGGTTGAAAATCATCATGAGGATGACATAAGCATCCTTTAAATTCCTTTACCTCCGGTTGTTGTTGAGATCATACTCCTGCACAAAGATTAAGTCTGTAATGATCTGTCTGCTCTCATGCGAGAGTAGAGAAGATGCTGTTCAAATCAGAGTGGTGGTCACTTGGTCTGGCTAGCTGTGTTGTCCCTTTAAATAATGATTCTTTATCTTTCTGAGGCAATTCCACACCAGCATTCAGACATTTATCGATTGCTCTTATTATCTGTCCTGAACACTTTCCTTTCATTGTCAGCTTTTCTTTCTAATAAGATGTGTATTTCTCACTGCTCCGCTCCTTTATCACCTCTACAAACTCCCTCTCTTAAACATACACTCCACTTTGCCTCTTATCTCGATCCTTTGTGTGTTGTAATTCAGCTTTAGTGGAGGCAGACAGACAGCTGCTCAGCTATTGGAATTGTTCATTTACCTTGACTGTGGGGGCTCATCTTCAGTGCAACCATTCTTGATTCAATTGTGATTTCATCAGCTGTGTCTCCCTTTTTATTGCTCTTTTTGCTCCTCTGTTTTCATAAGTGGATAGAACAAGGATTTATAACACACACTGCGATAAAGAGGAAAAGGCNCACAGAGAAACTGTGTGCTATAGAAAAGAGGGATTCAACCTAGTTTTTATTGTAGTTATATTACTGTAATTGTCTTCCCAAATTTGCCATGATTTGTCTGTTGAAATTGCGTTATGATGATTGGCACAGAAGAGGATGCGAATTTAAACCATTCTGCACAGCACTAATTGGTTCCTTACAGCCCAATTTGGAGTGAGCAGCCAGCATGTCAGAAGATTTTATCATCTCTAATAAGGTAAGCAAACAAATCACTTGTTTATGGCATTTTGTTTACTTAAAAAAACAGAAATAACGGGTTTAAAATACAACTATTTGAGAGTTCTTTAATAAGGCAGCTTTATAATTGGATTTATTTTAAACTGAACCCAATATTGTTTAGGGTAAGTGCATGTTCTTCTCAAGTAGACAGAAGAGATTTTTTTACACAAGGCTGATATTGATATGGTTTGTGGACTATTGTTGCGCTGCATTCTTAGACAGCGTGATTGTGTTTGGAGATGATCCTGCAGGTGGAGCTGGAATGGTGGAGAGTGACTGTGTTATGAGCAAAAGGTGCTGTGAGGAAAAACACAATTTCTCCATGGGAGGAGAGGTTATTGATGTGTGAGCGCAGGCAATAAACGGATGAAGTGGGACGCAGGGGGTTAAAGGAGAGGAACAGCAAGTGGGAGAAAGGTATGGATGAACCTGGCTCAGGCTCATCATTGACACTAAGCTTTGGGTCAATTAATGCAGTTATTAAGGCTGGTGGAATCCTGTTTGGTCTTGCTGTCTTTGACTTTATCAGGGCAGCATTGATGCATTCTCCACACTCTCTTCCCAGACTCACTGTGTTAACATTTGGCTGTTTCAATTTTGAATTATTTCTCCCCACATGCCAAGCCTCCTCCTGCATCAGCCAGCTGTTTTCTTTGTTAACTGTTTCTATTCAATGCATTGGAATACTTGGCTGTGTTGTAAGGGGGGCTCCATCAGAATATATTTGAAAGTTTCAAACTTAATTTTCAAACTGCCTTTTCAATTTGCATTATTGTATTCAATTATAGTCAGTTTTTGTGGGTGACTGAATCTATTTTTGTCTGCTCCTCTTTTTGAGTGCATTCTTCGTCTCAGATGTTATTTTCACCTGCAACACACGCATGCCGTTTTCCCTGCGGTGGCAGCATCTTGGCAGTCCTCAGTGCAGAACCAATAACACAGAGGTGTGATGCTAAACATAACAGGATTCTGGCACAATGTAAAAAGTGATATTAATACATGGACAGTCTTGTGTTGCTTACTCACCCATGGACACATCCTATTGCAACATGTAGTTTTTGGGTTCAGTCACTGGAGCTTTCTCTGACTTACTGGAAAACAACCCTGTTGGGGTGAACCATTGATTTTGCAGCAACCTCTATGGTTGGAGAAGAAACATCATAATTCACTTATTTCTGGGTTAAAAACTGGGACATTTGTTAGGTTTGATTCATATAAAATGGATGATATATAAAGTGGCCTAATTTACCTAAAAGTCAAACGAAAAGCTGCCTCTATTCTAATTCCACATTTGAAGCTCAGAAGCAATTTAAAAACAGACTTATCTGCCCAGAACATTTTGTATCTCATCTACTTTTTAAATTAACTTTGGTTGAAGCTTTTACAGACAGATGTGGTTTCTAAATCATTAGTGACGTTCAACTAAACAATTTATTTTGAGATTCTAAAGAAAAGACAGTCCTGGTTTTTAACACATCAAAAGCATTTGCATTTAGGTTTGATTTTTTTCCTCAAATTAGTTGGAAGATTAAGTGGTCTTGTGATATGAAAGGCAGTATAGTTTCAATAACCTCAAATTAGCTTTTTCTTATACTATGATTTTTATGATGCCTAACTTGCAGATACTACTCATCCATGACATGTTTTGCCTGAGTCATTATGTAGCGTGTAAATGCTAAATACAATCTGAAAACGTTGGGTGTAGCAAAAAGAAAATTATGAAAAGCTGAAGCAATTCAGAAGGTTACAAAATTTGGTTAAATAACTTGACTTTTGACTCAGAGATTTATAACAGAATGCATGAAACGTGTTTATTTAAGTAAATATAAAGTTGCTTTACGCTTATGTAAACTGCCTCATAGTAAACTGTCACAAATGTGCATATAAAGAATTACTATTTTTGTGCAGAGGGACACAAATTTTGGAGGATTTCTCATGGGTATGATTCCGGAAGATTTCAGCAGATCTTTTGGTTTCATTTTCTTGCTTACACTATGCTTTTGTCTTTCGCAGCAGGGATAGCAGAGATGTCATACAGCATATGCTGGAAAAATAAATGATGTTCTACAAAGTCCAAAAAAGTCAATTTAATGTGTAAATGTAAACATCTGATTTTATTGTCTTTCTATATATATATATCTTTCTATATGTCTTTCCTCATGTGGCTATGCACATATTCTCCATGGTCTAGACTGTTGCTTCCTTTTCATCTAGTTATTTTACATGATTTTTTGATGATTTGTGCATACCCTTTTAATTATGTCTTGATACGATTTTGTTTCTTTTCATGTTTTTTATGTACTTTTTAAATGCTTCTACTTCATCCCACTGTAATGCTTTTAATGTTTTATTTAAAGCACTTTCAATTGTCTTATACATAAAATGTGCTGTACAAATAAACTTGCCTTTCCTTTTGTTTGGTTCCTTTCTTGTTTTGTTTCTAGTTTTGACTTATTTCCTTACTCTGTTTTCTCTTTGTTCTAGTCAGCTTTCATTGTTTTGCTCCCTTGTCACACCTGATCTTTTGTCGCTAATTGTCACATAATTGAAATTAGCTCCCTCTTTATGAATACTCCTTGTTTTTTTTTGTTATTGGCAGATCAATGTTGAGTTGTTTTTCATCAGTTGCGTGGTCTGTTATTTCAAAGTATTTGTTTGGCAGGCTTGCCTTGACAAAGCTTCTTCTCTTTAAAATGATGAAAATAGAAAGACAGACAAAACCACAAGATGCTTTTTTTTTTAAGGCAAAACCAAAGTTACGATTTGGCAATATTTGGCACAAAGCCTCATATGGCAAAAAAAAAAAACCTCAGCAAACTTAGTACAAACCCCTCTGACCAACTGGTGCACACTGGTAGAAGACACATGATTTTGCAACCCAGATCTGATCACCATGCAGTCAACGACTCAATCATGAAATCCTGGCAAATCTACGGCAGAATGACTGGAGAAGAAAAGAATTGAGATGTTGCCGCTGTCTGGTCAAAGTCCAACCTTTAATCCGACTAAAATGCTGTCATGAGACCTCAAGAGAGCTGCACATGAAGAAATACCTGCATGCTTCAATGATCTGAAACAACATTGTAAAGAGGGATAGAGCACAAGTCCTCCACAAAGATAAGAGAAACTGATAATGTCATACAGAAGATTAATACTTCAAGCTATTGGAGCAAAATATGGCTCTGTGCGGTGTTGAATTATAGGGTATACTTAGTTTCACAGACATCACTGCTGCGTTTTGGCTGAGTTTTTGTTACATGTGATTTGATATTTGTTGTTGTTCATCTGAGGTTTATTTAATTTAATTATAAGAGCTTGCAAAGATTTTTCTTATTATGTCATATGTAAAACCTTAGTACTGAAAGAAGGCGTACTTTTTTCATGGGACTGCACAATAATGCATTTTCATCAGTTGCATCACATCGTGTAGATTTTACTTTACAAAACAGCATCTGCAGATGTCTCCTTATGATGTTAGGAAACATAATGAACTGTGAACAGAACTCTGTCTCCCAGTCCATCAAAACAGTATGATCCAACATTATCCTGTAAGCCCGGCTGGGATGGCCATGATTAGTACTGCATGAGGAGATAATATGAGTCTAACAACCCAGACCAGATGTGGGCATTATTCAGAGGGCCAAGGAGCAGGAGGAGGGGGACATTTATCAACACTTAACCCGATTGTAGAAGTGCAAAGAGATAAACAGAATAAATTTGGGTTCATAAAGGTGGACATGCAGACAGACCTGCTTTGTATTGGAGAGCAGGAAACACACATGCACACTCTAATTTGCTTTTGTACCGCACCCCTCTATATGACTTTCTGACATTCATAATTTCTGTCATGCGTTTGGTCTCTTTTTAACAGCTTAGGATTTCGATCCCCAATTCAGAAACTGTAGCCAAGCTAAGAATATGCTTTACAGACTAAAAAGATGAGCACTTTTTCTTTCTTTTTTTTAGATACTGCTATTATCCAGTGTATAACGATTTAAAATGCAGAAATCGTACAGTTATAATTCACCATCCTCTTCTTATTGTGGTGCCGCTTGGTTTCTCTCAGTCACACTCTCATTCCTTATCACAGACACACACACACACGCCCCATGACAGCTTGGATTTTTAACTGTACACATTAAAACTCCCGATGGGTCTATTTCTTTTATGAATATTGCGAAATAAGTATTTGATTAACCAGGTGTGCAGCCGGTAAATTATTAGGAATAAAGAGGAGTGGTACTTAGGGAAGAAAGACAAAGCAGCATATGGTGAGCAAGTGGCTGGCCCACGACATGCTGATACAAATAAGTGATTCATGCTCCTTGGCATTGTGTTGTTGAATGTGGGGAAAGCCCTGTTATTGTGGCTCAGTGAGGATTTAGTCCAACTGAGTCTGTCAAAACTCCTAGCCACGCTGTTATGTTATCTTAGGGATGGATACGCTTCAGTCTGTCCCCCTGTGTGCTTGTGAGACAAAACAAATACCAGTCAATGTGACTTATTGCAAAAATTGACAATGAAAATTTGACTTTCAAGTTCATGAGTGATGTGTGTTGACTGTGTATTTACTGTTGAGTTTATTCAGAGAGGTCAAACGATAATTACAGATGTTACATAATGCTGATAGTGATAATTAATTACTGTAGCTTATTCCTTTAGTGTAATTAAAACTCTTGATAATCTTACTTTTGTTCAGACCAAAGAGCTTTTGACTATGGTGACAAATGGGACATGGAATAACAGGGGCAACAGAAAGCCCCCCGGTGACACAAGGCGATTGCAGAGTTTGCATATGCGCTGCTTCTTGTTAATGTTTTCAAAGGCAAAGAAGCCCCTCAGCTCACTTCAGCAGTCATTTAATTTAGCCTAACTGCATAAAGAAGCATGTGTAGGATTTTATGAAGGACACTGTGTTGGATGCATCACAATGATGCAGTCTTGGCAGCTCTTTCACCTTGAGTCTGACATTTGATGATCGCTAACAAAACATGTGGCTATTAGGAAGACTTCAAATCGTCGGGTAGCTGTACATCATATGATTTTATGTTTTTTGAAGTGGAAACAAACTCAGGGCTGCTTTTGTTATTTTTACACTTGAAGGTTAGTTTACATGTTTTAAGGACCAGCTCTACTGAGCTACTTAAAACAGTTGTGTTATGTCCCATGTGGTTCTAGGGGTGCTTTCCCATGCCTGAAGAATTATCCCTGATTATGTAATTGGGATATTGTTAGAGTTATTGTCCTTTTTGACTGAACCTGTATGAACAGCTTGAATTGTGGAGCAATGTGGGTATTTGTGTGAACGTCACATGAAGGACGATACTAAAGTTATACTGAGGAAAAGATGTAGGGGTTTTGGACTAAACGTCAAGATAACTCACACTGTGCTGCTGCAGTTTTGACACTAAGATCTATAAAAACTCAAACTTTGAAAGTATAACTGAACAACTGGAGTCCAATTCAATATGAAGGATGGTTTGATAAGTGTAAAGACGTCATATAGAGAATGGGAAGTTTTTTTCAGATGCTATATTGTATTCTTGCTTGCTCTGAGTCAGGTCTTTTGTATGTACCAACCTTAAATTTAACTTCAGCATTACGCATGTGGTGGTATTATGTAATCTCCAATTTACAATGATTTTCACAAAGCCTAATTTGTCGGTTTTCTAAAAAAACCTAAAAGCTCCATAAGCTGTTGATACAATTTGTGAAGTGGTGGTTAACATGTGTATTTATGAATTTGTTACTCAGTTATTTTTACAGGTTATTTCAATGACAATTTGTGAAACTGTTTCATGTTAGTAAGACCCTTTACGTTATTACATACACATTCTTGAACACAGAATATGGGTGGTGTCTCTACCCTTATTTTTCAGTTAGAAATTAAACTAACCTACAATTGAATGCAAGCTGAGTGGAAAGCTGATTGACTCCTGACATTAATCAGCATGTGTCACTTTTCTGTTCAGAAAGAAGTACTTTCTCTGCACTTAGCTCCATTTGATTGTGAATACGCTTTGTCACAACAAGGCAGAAACTCTAACCACTGGTTGTTGACCTCTGAGTGATTGCTGACTGATTGTCTTCTCAGTGGTTTCCTCATAAAGGAATCACCAAGACTTAAACTCAAACATTTGGGTGCATCGCAACCCCTGGTGTAGAGTTATTAAGCATGCTTAGTGCATTAATGAAAATGTGGCCTACTATTTTGTGCAGCTATCTTTGCTTTACTTTTCATGGTAAAGGACTAAAAATGCATCTGAAAGGCTTTTTGGTAAAATTCAACAGGGAGATAGACAGGGTCTGCTTGAATATTCCTCTAACAGCTTGCTAAAGGATAGGAACGACAGAGGAAGAATTCTGTTGGCAGCGATGGGATTACTTTTTGTCCTCCCTTTTTGTTGTTTTTTTGGATAAGAGGAATGAATAGTTGTCTGTAAATGGGAAAATACTGGATCAAGTGTGTATGTGCAGGGTGAAAAACTAAACAGAGAGAAAACAAGAGAAGAAATGGGGAGCTGGGATGAGTTGATAATTCAACACATCATTGCTATTCATATGCTAATATCTTTATGCACCTGTAGAAAGGACACAGTCACACACACACACTGAAACCATACACAGCGAAATCATCTGGGGGTAGTTCATTTGTGAATATTTTTGCTTTCTTTCTCACACACGCGCACGCACACACACACACACACACATACAAAGATGTCCATTTCAAAATTGAAAAAATCCCACCAGATAATCAAGGAGGGATATTATTCATCATGTCATCCACACCAGGGCCCAGCCAGCATCAAAACATTGGCACACACACAACAAGATTTACATTTCTTTATTAGTCTTTTTTGCTCACATTACAGGTAATATGGGAAAGTGATAATCAGCTGTTAGTGGAAGCATGCTATTAATCAGTTCAAATGTGTTCATAAGGACTATTTGCTGATATGAAGGTTGTAAGGCTTTGTCTTTTTGATTTGGAGATAGTAGTAAATTAGTTTGTGAAATCATAAACATAACTCTGTCAGAGTTGTAAATTTGTCAGAATACAACCCAAAGAATTATTACCATGAAAACTTGCATGACTGAAATAACAATGTATGAAGTTTTTATGCTGCAAATTTTCTCCTTTTTCTCTTATGACATTTGAATTGATGGTCAGACTGACTCAATTTGACCATAAAATATTACTTGAATAGTTCAAACCTAACTCATTCAACTAAAACTTAAACAGCAATGGAGCTTAATTCTGCAAAACAACTACTGTTAATTAATTTATTTTTCTTTAACCTTCCTGTACTGGATTTTTCTATATCTTTGGTTGAATTACAGACCCAGTATGATAATTAGATCAATACAACTATTTTTAGCTGAAACAGTACACACGTCACAATCTAGATGTTTAAATTGACAATTTAAATCTACATGGAGCTGTTTTGCTTTTTTTGATAGCTTATGTTTGTGTCTGGAAAGCTCTGGATGTAACTGGATTAAAGCAGATACCCCTTTAACGACCCTAACAGTATAGGTTGAGCCAAAGAAGTCACTAATGGGTGTTAATAGACATTGACCTAGATTGGGTTATCCCGTAAATCACATCATATTGAATTAATCCATTTTGACCTCAAATTGATCAATTTAAGAGCTTTAGCTTTTAGTGTTGAAAATATACCCCAAAAGGTCATTTTCCCCAAGATGCTTTTTGAAAAGCACTTTTATCCTTGACATTGATTTTTCTCATGCTGTTTTGATCATTTATTTATCAACCTTTTCAGGTGGAAGAAGCTGAGCATTTTCTGAATTAAGAAATGGCAATGATGAGAAATCTTGCATGTTATTAGTTGATATTTATGAGCAATATTAATCAAAGGCAAATCTATTTATAATGTTCATGGGAGGGGGATTCTGTGTCACTCCTTTATTTTCTATGTGATAAAGATGGGGTTTTTAATCACAAACAATTGTGGGTTTTGTTGTTTTTTTTTCAGGCTCACCTTTTTCACCTTCCAATGTCAAGCACCCCCTCCTCTGCAGTACTTCTTGTGGACAATGCTGCTTTTCATGCTATCATTCCAAGGAAATTGGAACAGACACATCTCTCAAGAAAGACTTACCTTTTTATGATACTGATGTTAGAATCTTGAACCTTTCAGCAGAAATCAAAGATGTTTTCATACAAGACAAGTCAGAAATTATTTCAGAGTTTCCAGATAATTTCCATGTAATTATTGTTTTTCTTCTATTTCTTTGGCGACACCTTTCAGGAGGGGAATTGATGGAAGAGGCCACAATGAAGTGAAAACGGTCTCTGCAGACCAGTGGACTACATTTACCATGTTATCAGTGTGTTCATGCAGTTCTTGAGGAATCGGACTGTGAAATTGCAGGACGGTAAATGTAGAGGCTCAGCTTAGAGTTTACGTTTCTTGAGGTCCACTTCGCAAGTGTGTTGAACAAGAACCACAGACTGCTTGACATTTCATTTGATATTTGTCTATTAACACACTGTTAACACATAAGGCATGATGAATGATAGTATAGTCATCACTGTGGTGGAGTACATGGTCGTGGATTTAATTTGCAGCCTTCATTCCAGTGCCTGCTTTCCTGGCCCAAATAGTTAATATCAAATTCAAAACAAGCTGTCAGAATGTTTTCTCCCCTGATTATTTGCCTTTTGCTTTGAATTGCTACTTTAGAAAACATGCTAGATTTGCTCTGTAATTAATGAATATACATGCGCTTATAATCCAACACACCCAACTTGAACTCCAGAACATTAACTGACCAGATCAGCAACTTTCCATCTTTCTCATCTACTAACTTGCAACAGACACAAAATTATGTAAGCCTCCTAACACATACTGTAGCCTACACACCAACATCCAGATGGAAAGAACTGCTTCTCCTTTCACAGGATGCAAACGCCCCTGATGGCAAAGTACACACAGACACAGTATCAACCAGCCTGCAAGGCATTAAGTTGATGAGAGTACTGCAAACGTTGGAGGAAGTCGGAACAATATCCTATCCATGTCTCTTACCATGCTGTGTTTTCATAGGACTGTTACCCGTTCACTGGGAACAGGAAATGTGGTCCCAGGGTCTGCAGTGACTCTGAGCAGGAAGCTTTTCATTCCACATGTCCCTGCAGCCAGCCTTCACTGGCTTCCACATTCCTCCAAGGGTTTGCACTTACTCCTAATTTGTATTTATAAAATTATCAAAACATTTGCTTTGGCTCCTTGTGTTTCATGCAGACAATTGTCATCACGCGTTCTGTTTCTATATTGGGTGGAACTGAAAAATGGCCTTTTTTTGTGTGGTGTTTTTTTTAAGCTAATAAAACACATTTATTTATTTCTAATTTGGTTTACATCTGCAGTAGTACTCACTACTTTCTCAAATGTGCCTGAGTCTATCAGATTCATTTGCACCTAAATTGTCTGATTTTATTCAGTGTGTGTTGCACACATGAACTGTTCATAGATCAGAAAACGCAGGCTAAAGGCAGAGAGTTGTTTCTGGAAACAATTAAAACAGGACAATGTATTTGTTGCACCAAATAAAATATACTGACTAGCTCAAAACCCATTTAAATTCATATTTCATTTAAAATGAAACAGCTCAGAATGACATTATCAACACTAAACTTTGCCCGACAGAGTTGAAATATAAATCTTGTCTGAGTCTCTTCCAGGTTTTTCGGTTTAAACTACCGGTGTGCGCCCTGAGTTGCTTCAGGTCTCCCTGAGCTGCGGTGCATGAATGAATCTTGGCTTTTTCTATTCGACGGGTGTGCCACCTGCCGGTGCGTCATCGCTCCTCTTGTCCAATCCTGACGCAGTGGCTCTCCGCGCGCCCTTGGACATCCTGTGTTTCTCCTCACACTGTCGCCCAATCCACGGCTCGGTAACCGTGGAAGGTAGCGAACATTGTGTGTACGGTCTCGTTAGCGCTTCAGATGTGAATAGATTGGACTGCCTTACAGCTGCTGAGCCAAACATGGACCTGAGAGAAGTTTGAGCTGGATTGTCATTTTCCCCATTTACTTGTGCTAATTTTGACTGTGCGCATCAGTGACTGAAGGTAGGTGGAGATGAGACAAAACCGTTAAGTTTGGGAAATATCTTGTCAAAGGGATTTGGATGGTGATCTACTCCCAGAACCGATTAAGCCACGTTTTCTTGGTCGCGCAACGACGCACTTAAAAGTTGCAAAGAAATCTGGTATTAATGTAAAGATGTGCTTGTGTTGAGATCGATTATGTCTGGTGCAGGATAGTAAAACAAGCTTAAGCTTAAGATGTGCTTTTTATTTAACTGTAAGTTTGGCAAACAAGTGCTGCTTCTGCCCGGCTCAGCATCCCTGCCCAGCCCTCAGCTCTCTTCTGATGCCTCTCCGAAAACACGACGTGGCCTCTCAGGCATACGCTCACATTAAGTTAACTGAAATCAAAACGCGACAAGAAAATAGCTGTTTCCATCACTTGGAATTAATTTGAATGAAAGTAATTCAGATTTAAGAGAAAATATTGTCTCTAAAAGTTGGATATTCGCGGACTTGTGGTACATTTATCCTAATTTCGGTGAGAACAGTGAAGCAAATCAATCATGTCCTTACATGGCAAGTTGAGAGCTTTCATGAATTAAGTTGAATGTTTATTTATGAATCCCGTAGATGGCAATGTGAAGGAATGTTCGCTGTCATTGACCATGGGGTACTTTGACATTGTGCTGCATAATGAGAGTTAGAGCAGAGAGAATGGCATTTGTGCCATGGTGCAAATATTTTCCTTTTGGGCTGCAGTTATCCATCATCAGAGAAGCCAGAGCAGGAGTTTGACAGTTTGTTGCATATGAACCACAAACTATTCACCGTGACTGTGAACCTCTATAGTTTCACATTTTAATATGTTGCTTATATCAACACAATCTGCTTGTTTTTACATCAATATGTCAACAAAAGCCCTGTTGGAGACCAGTACTGTCAAGTTCTGTGCCATGGTGCATGCAGTCTGTTTAAGGTGGAGCAGGAATTTGTTGAAATGATTATGACTTTCCACTGCTTTTTGTGTGGAGAGATGTAACAGGAGACATTCAGAAGGAAAATACACATGAAAGAGAGGATCCAAAAGGTGAGCAGGAATAGAGCTTCCATGGACTGATGTATTGTTTGTGTCCTGGTCAATAATATCTTTGATGTTTTTTTTCCTTTGATAGATGGCTTTGTTGTGCATGATGCTACCACAGTATTGATCACGGTTATGACTTTTCTAAATGGGTTGTGGGTGGATGATAGTACACTGATTAAACCAACCCCGGTGACGGCGGTCTTGAAGGCGCCAAGGTGGATGAACATGTCTCTGCTTTTACCTTTTTGGCTGTACCTGCTGTTCTGCATGGGAGCTGCCTTTTCATGTACAGATGCTGAAGTTTCCATGCAGTGTAGATACAAATTTAACATTAGCAGAATTATAAGGTTGCTCTTCCTCTGTCTTCAAGTCTTTGTGCCAAGATAAGTTTATCATCTGCAGCTGCAGTTTAACATTAAAATTAATCTCCCAAAATGTTTAACTCTTCTGAGAAAAATAGCTAGCAGCCTTCCTTCATGAAAACGTTTTAGTGCTCAGGCTAATACAACAGATATCTATGGCAAAGCTTGACCTGGACAGCAGGTTCTCAGAATATCATTTAAATGAACAAAAATGAAGAACATAATATGGAATAGGCATTAGATGATCAAAATTGTGTAAAAAAATCACAGACAAAGTCATATCAATATAACCAACAGGCCACAGTGTGCACTTACTGGCACCAGCAGGCTACTTTTAGAGCAGGCAATAGGAGACAGTGATGGGTATTTTACAGGAGTCAGCTGGCCAAACAGACGGGCAAACTCCCCCATTGGGTTTCATTAGAGCTTGTCTTGATGTTAAAGCCTGTTTAATCCACTTTCACAGCCACAAGGACCAGAACAGAGCAAAGTACAGAGTCTATCTTTAGACAGCATACAAGCTGAAACTTTTCCATCTTAGCTCAATTATTAAAACAACAGCAGAATATTCCCCGTAGTTGGCCTTTAAATGTTTCAGCTGAAGAGGATTTCAGTGCAAATTTTGTGCTTGCTGGTTTCCAGCTTCAGATAGAGGGCTGTCAATCACTGTCCGCTCAATTAACTTGTCCATAAACAGCTGTGTTTATGCAGTCCCGCACTCCCTTTCCCATCTCTTCTGGTTCCTCCAGTACGCAGACGTGCTGCCGGAGGGTGTGATTACAGTAAAACCTTGTGAGGTGAGTGCTCTGCCTCTTTTGTCTTTGTCTCCGCTCTCTGGGCAGCTACTGTTGTTGTCCCACATTCATGGCGCCTGCTCTGCTTCAGAGACAGAGCTGAGAAGACAGAGACAGACTTGTGTTAGACATCTGAGATTATTTAGGCACCATTGTTTGACATTTTATATAACTGTTAATTTTGATGAAATACATACAGAAGAGTTTGATCTTAATTATATTGACACTTTAAGCAAATACTGTGCTATTGACTTAACCTTTTATATTCATCTATTCATGTTTATATTACTTGCACGGATGGCGCCTTCTGGATGCAATTCAGGCTTTTATAGCCAGTATAACATGCCTCTTAAGCTGACACTCATGACTACCTGACCTCTACAAGTTGTCATAACCCTCGCTGGGGCAACCCTTCATAGGAAGCAATAAGGTGTTCACTCCATGGCCGTTAACACTGCTATTCTGTGTTTACCTTGGGATATTGTGTGTGTTCAGCACACAATAATCCACGCACAAGTCAAGATAATGCGAGTGAGTTACAGTTTGAGGGCCAGTTATTGGGCAGGAAATTAAGAGGTGGAGTGGAAGTCAACAAAGGTTCATGTACAGTACGTCTCCTAGGTGGGCAGAAGTTTGAATCGCTCCAGTCTAAGTGTAAATGTTACATTACTCTTACAAACAACCCGCAGTGCTTCTACAGATGCCAATATTTCCATACAGATTTCAAATCTCTTTCAAGCCTTGCTGCACCCTACTGCAATCTTTGCTCTGTGTTTTCCTTTAGCTTCTTTCATTGCTCAGTTTTGCTCTGTGTTTGTTCTTTTTCTTTCTTTCACTTCTGCTCACACTCTCTGTCATGTGCCACTGCTTTTCTCACACTGTCTCACTGTCTGCTGCTCTTTTGACAAAGCAAATCTCACTTGAGGGAGTTCACATTATATATATATATAT